>JAIUCT010002682.1:0-12581 GCA_021307375.1 Tetraneura akinire | reverse complement strand
CTGAGTGAACTGCAAAATCTTAGAGCTGCGTAACATCAGTAAATAATTCCGATTTTTTTAAAGGAACTGCTGTGCTAAATCGTTACCCCTTGTGGAAGTATTTGATGTTGATTTTTTTTATCCTCATCGGTTTGCTCTATGCGCTTCCTAACCTTTATGGTGAGGATCCAGCAGTTCAAATCACTGGCGTGCGAGGCATCGACGCCAATGAAAAAACGCTGCATCAAGTCCAGGCGGTGTTAGTAAAAGAAAAAATACCGAGCAAATCAATGGCGCTTGAAAATGGCGCAATTTTAGTGCGTTTTAGTGATCCTGATGTTCAGTTACATGCGCGTGAAGTATTAATGACGGCGCTGGGCGATAAATACGTCATCGCATTAAATTTAGCCCCTGCGACGCCCGCTTGGCTGGCGGCACTGGGTGCTGATCCGATGAAATTGGGGCTTGATTTACGTGGCGGTGTCCATTTTTTAATGGAAGTTGATATGGACACGGCATTAAGCAAGCTGCAAGAACAAAATATCGATAATCTACGCGCTGATCTGCGGCAAAAAAACATCCCCTATCTTTCGGTGGCTAAGCAGGATCAGGCGAAGATGAACTATGCGGTTGTTATCCGCTTTGCGGACGATAAATTGCGTGATACGGCAATCAGCTACCTTTCATCGCGTCACCGTGATTTGGTCATTAACACTGATGGCAATAATCAATTAAAAGCCTTGATGAGTGATGAACGTTTGCGTGAAGCACGTGGGTATGCATTGCAACAAAATATTACCATTCTGCGTAATCGAGTAAATCAATTGGGGGTGGCTGAGCCTTTAGTGCAGAAACAAGGTGCTGATCGGATCGTCGTTGAATTACCTGGTATTCAAGACACGGCACGGGCTAAAGAAATCTTGGGTGCCACTGCCTCACTTGAGTTTCGGTTACAAAATACTAACATCGATCCCAGTGCCGCTGCCGCCGGCCGTGTACCCGGTGATTCTGAAGTGAAACTGACCCGCGAAGGACGCCCGGTAGTGCTTTATAAACGGGTCATCTTAACCGGTGATCATATTACCGACTCAACATCTAACACCGATGAATATAATCAGGCTCAGGTTAATATTTCGTTAGACAGTGCGGGTGGGTCAATCATGTCTAATTTTACCAAAGATAATATTGGCAAGCCGATGGCCACTTTGTTTGTAGAATACAAAGACAGTGGGAAAAAAGATGTTAATGGCAAAACGATTTTCGTTAAACAAGAAGAAGTGATTAACGTAGCGACCATTCAATCACGTTTGGGCAACAACTTCCGGATAACCGGTATTGCTAACCCCGTTGAAGCACGCCAACTTTCTTTACTATTACGTGCAGGTGCTTTGATTGCGCCAATCCAAATTGTAGAAGAGAGAACCATTGGCCCGACACTCGGCGCGCAAAACATTACTCAAGGTTTAGCGGCTTGTTTATGGGGTCTGATCGCATCCATTATCTTTATGGTCATTTATTATCGTAAATTTGGCTTGATAGCCAGTAGCGCACTCTTGGTTAACCTGGTGTTGATCGTGGGTATCATGTCACTGCTTCCAGGAGCGACATTAACCATGCCGGGCATTGCAGGCATAGTGCTAACATTAGCAGTTGCTGTTGATGCTAACGTACTGATTAACGAGCGGATAAAAGAAGAACTTCGCAATGGACGTTCTATCCAACAAGCGATACATCAAGGTTACCAGGGGGCTTTCTCTAGTATTGTTGATGCTAATGTCACAACACTGATCACGGCCATTATTCTTTACGCGATCGGCACCGGTTCGATTAAAGGTTTCGCGATCACCACAGTAATAGGCGTAATAACCTCAATGTTTACGGCAATAGTCGGCACACGTGCTATTGTTAATCTTCTATACGGTGGAAAACGTATTAATAAGCTGTCGATCTGATCTTACAAAAATATAATATTAGACTTCTTGCATAACCTACTGCGTGGTGTGAATTTTTGCGTTGTGCGGTGCTGCTCGCAATCCTCATGTACTCTGTGTATATACCCAATGAATTTCGAGTTACGGCAAGGCAGCCAGGGGGTGAGACCGATGAGCGTAGATAGACTACGTGATTCGGCGAACACCCGCAGACAACAAAGCCGTAATTTGAAAGGAGAAGGGTATACACAGCGGTTGCTGCGCTCCGCGGGTGCTTCGACTTCATACCACTCGCTACGATTTTGCAAGAAGTTTATTTTTAGGGATCCTTTATTTATAAGGAATGCAAGTGGCGAAAAATTATACTGTCGAACAATTAAACTACGGTCGTAAAGTCTATGATTTTATGCGTTGGGATAGCATCGCATTTGGGGTTTCATTACTTTTATTAGTCGCCGCTATCCTGGTGATGTCAACACGGGGTTTTAACTGGGGTTTAGATTTTACTGGCGGCACGGTCATTGAAGTCAACCTAGAACATCCCGCTAATCTCGATAAAATGCGTGATAGCATACAACAAGCAGGTTTTTCTACACCAGTGATTCAAAATTTTGGCAGTACACATGATGTTATGATACGTCTTGCACCGACGCTACCTGCCGCAACAGCAATGCCCACTAGCGGTACTAATCAAGAAATCGGCAATAAAATTATCACTATTATCAATGAATCTATTGATAAAAATGCTACGGTTAAACGCATTGAATTTGTTGGGCCAAGCGTGGGGAGTGAGTTAGCGCAAGCGGGCGCGATGGCACTGCTGATTGCGTTACTCTCTATTTTAATTTACGTCGGCTTTCGCTTTGAATGGCGATTGGCATTGGGGGCTGTTATTGCGCTGGGTCATGATGTTGCCATAACGCTAGGTATTTTATCGTTATGTGACATTGAGATCGATTTGACCATAGTGGCGTCTTTGATGTCGGTTATAGGCTACTCATTAAACGACAGCATTGTGGTTTCGGATCGCATCCGTGAAAATTTTCGTAAGATAAGCCGTGGGACTTCTTATGAAATCATTAACATTTCGCTAACCCAGACATTGAGTCGAACTATTATGACTTCCGCGACGACCCTGGTTGTGGTTTTGATGCTGTATATTTTTGGCGGCACTATGCTACAAGGTTTCTCATTAACCATGTTAATTGGTGTTTCAATCGGCACAGTTTCATCGATTTATGTTGCTTCGGCATTAGCGTTAAGATTAGGCGTGAAACGTGAACACATGCTACAGCAAAAAGTTGAAAAAGAAGGCGCCGATCAGTCTTCCCTCTCACCTTAAGATACCTATGCATTGCCCATTTTGTGCAGCTGTTGATACCAAAGTCATCGATTCTCGCTTAGTGAGTGATGGCTCACAAGTCCGTCGTCGGCGCCAATGTTTGGTGTGTCATGAACGCCTGACGACATTTGAATCTGCTGAATTGGTTATGCCTAGAATGATCAAAAGTGATGCCATTCGTGAGCCATTTAATGAAGAAAAACTACGCCAAGGGATGCTAAAAGCGTTGGAAAAGCGCCCTGTGAGTTTAGATGATGTTGAAACGGCGATTAACCATATTAAATCTCAGCTACGGGCGACAGGTGAACGAGAAGTGCCAACAAAAATGGTAGGTAATTGGGTAATGAACGCGCTAAAAAAATTGGATAAAGTGGCCTATATCCGTTTTGCTTCAGTGTACCGTAGCTTCGAAGATATTCGTGAATTTGGTGAAGAAATTGCGAAATTGGAAGATTAGTGGCGATCAAAACGAATGATTATCACAAAAAAATGATCACGGGTTTCAAAAAAAAAAACATAAAATAATAATATGCACGAAAATAATATTCTTCATGATGAAAAATATATGGCAAGAGCTTTAGAGCTGACGCTTTTGGGGCGATTTACTACCGCCCCTAATCCCAATGTCGGTTGTGTAATTGTGCGTGAAGGAAAAATAGTCGGTGAAGGCTATCATGTGCGTGCAGGAGAGCCACATGCCGAAATCAATGCGCTTAACAAAGCAAAGGATGAGGCTCGAAATGCGACGGTTTATGTCACACTAGAGCCCTGTTGTCATACTGGGCGTACGCCGCCTTGTACTGATGCACTAATAGCTGCAGCAGTTAAACGTGTGGTGGTTGCTATGCCTGATCCTAACCCACAAGTTTGTGGGCGTGGTATCTATCAGCTGCAACAGGCAGGGATTGTGGTCGATTATATCGGCTCAACAACGATAAAAGCTAAAGCTGAAGACATTAATCGTGGTTTTTTAAAACGGATGCGCACCAGTTTTCCTTATCTGCAATTAAAAATGGCCGCCTCTCTGGATGGCCGCACGGCGATGGCCTCGGGTGAAAGCAAATGGATCACCTCACAGGAAGCACGGCAGGATGTGCAAAATTTTCGCGCGCAAAGTGATGCTATTCTCAGTACCAGTGCCACAGTTTTGGCCGATGATCCGGCGCTGACAGTACGGCACCAAGCGTTAGCAACCTCTATTCAGAAAATCTATCCAAAACATTGTCTCCGCCAACCCACCAGAATCATCATAGATAGCTGTAATCGGGTCATGCCCTGTCATCGAGTGATTACGGAACCAGGCGTTTGTTTATTAGCAAGAATGACCGCCGATCAACAAATCTGGCCTGATAACATTGAGCAGCTGTGCTTGCCACCACGAGAGCAGGGAAAGGAAAAGTGCATCGATTTAGTCTCGCTTATGATACAGCTTGGCAAACGTCAAATTAACTCTATCTGGGTCGAAGCGGGAGCGACACTGGCTGGGGCTTTATTACAAATAGGGGTAGTGGATGAATTAATCCTCTATTTAGCCCCTAAATTATTAGGTGATAATGCACGTGGATTATGTGTTCTTCCCGGGATAGATAAATTGAATCAAGCTCACAATTTCACTCTCCAAGAGGTTTGCCAGATTGGTTCAGATTTGCGCTTGCGTTTAACACCAAACCCATAGCCTCCTATTGGATATACCCAATGAATTTCGAGTTACGGCAAGGCGGCAATCAAGCGAATCTCAGGAGTGTACAGGTAGTACATGACTACCGTAACTTGAAAAGCGAAGGGTATCCTATTTTACAAATGTGCTAACACAGCCAATGAAAGAATATGATAGAATGCGCCCTTTACAACGGACATCCCATTGTCATGTAAGGAATCGCCATGAATGTCATTGAAGGTATTGTGAATAATCCGGATGCCCGTGTGGCGATTGCGATTGCACGTTTTAATACTTTTATCAACAACAGCCTGCTCGAAGGAGCAAAAGATACGTTAAAACGTTTTGGCGGTTTGCCAGAAGAAAAAATTACGGTCGTCTGGGTGCCTGGCGCTTATGAGCTACCGCTGGCAGTCAAAGTGTTGGCAGAAAGCAAGCGTTACGATGCGATTATTGCGTTAGGCACCGTGATTCGAGGCGGAACGCCGCATTTTGAATATGTAGCTGGTGAATGCAGTTCTGGTTTGTCAGATGTCGCTATGAAGAATAATATTCCAGTCGCGTTTGGGGTATTAACTACCGAAAATATTGAACAAGCCATCGAACGAGCCGGTACAAAGGCAGGAAATAAAGGTTCAGAGGCAGCCTTGGCAGCACTTGAAATGGTTAGCGTCATGAAAGCTATCAAATCTGAAATTTAGTTAAAAAGGAAATTGAGTGAAACCGACAGCTCGCCGTCGCGCTCGTGAGTGTGCTGCTCAGGCGCTTTACTCTTGGCAATTATCTAAAAACGACATCGCTGATATTCAATCATACTTTCTATCAGAGCAGGATATGAAAGAGGTAGACGTTAATTATTTTCGCCAATTGTTATCTGGCGTCGCCGTCGATACTGCAGCGTTAGATCGATTAATGGCACCTTATCTGTCTCGTCAGATCGAAGATTTGGGGCAGATTGAAAAGGCCATTTTGCGTCTTGCCGTATTTGAATTAAGTCAGCGTGATGATATCCCTTATAAAGTCGTGATTAATGAAGCTATTGAACTGGCCAAAATTTTTGGTGCAGAAGACAGCCATAAATTTGTTAATGGGGTGCTGGATAAAATCGCTCCGATAATTCGCAAAAGAAAACAATCAAATACTAGTCAGGTTATACCCACAACCCTTCAAGTTGCCGCTAAGCAGCCAGGGCGTGAGACCAATGAGCATATGCCCAATGGAATTTCGAGTTACGGTAAGGCGGCAATCAATCGAATCGGTACATGACAGAGGATGAGTGATCGCAGCCAACGTCGCCGTAACTCGAAATTCATTGGGTATATCTGGAAAATATTTTATGACCTGTGGCGAATTTGATCTCATTACTCGCTATTTTAACTGCTCTAAAAATAAACGCCTGGATGTACAGTTAGGGATTGGTGATGATTGTGCACTCTTGGCAGTAACCGATGAACAATGGTTAGCCGTTAGTACTGATACTTTGGTATCGGGAATTCACTTTTTGCCTGAGATTGCGCCACAGGACTTAGCTTATAAAGCGTTAGCCGTAAATCTGAGTGATTTATCTGCGATGGGGGCAGAGCCCTGTTGGTTATCCTTAGCGTTGACAATGCCTAAAGTGGATGAACATTGGCTGGAAGCGTTCAGTGACAGTTTGTTCAAACAGCTTGATTATCAGGGTATGCAATTGATTGGCGGCGATACCACTCGCGGCCCCCTGAGCCTGACACTAACTGTCCATGGGCACTTACCGGCAAACAAAGCGCTGACCCGCGCGGGGGCCAAGAGTGGCGATTGGATTTATGTCAGTGGCACCTTAGGTGATAGCGCCGCAGGTTTAGCCATCTTGCAAAAAAAATTAGCCATTGATAATGCCGAAGATAGCAAGAGGCTCATTGAGCGGCATTTACGACCGGAAGCACGCGTTTCACTCGGTATAGCACTGCGCGGTCTGGCCAATTCAGCGATTGATATTTCTGACGGATTGATTGCTGATTTGCAGCATATCTTAACAGCCAGTCAATGTGGTGCAAAAATTGAATTAGATAAACTGCCCTACTCAGATGAATTGCAAAAGTATGATGATATTGAAAAAAAACAGGGCTGGGCACTTAATGGCGGTGAAGATTATGAATTGTGTTTTACCGTGCCGGAATGCAATAGGATCGCGCTAGAAAAGAAACTCAGCCACACAGAGGTTAATTATAGCTGTATTGGCAGCATTACCTCAGATATCGAAAAAATTCATTTTTTTAAAAAAGAACAGTCTGTTGAGATAAAGGCACCCTATTTTAACCGTTATGGTTTTGACCATTTTGCTGTGACAACAGTTGATGATGAAAGCAAGTAAACGTTTACAGCTAAGCAATCCCTGCCATTTTTTAGCGACCGGATTCGGCAGTGGTCTGTCTCCTGTCGCGCCCGGAACCATGGGATCTTTGGCCTCTATTCCAATTTGGTTACTGTTGATTCAACTCTCATGGCCATTTTATTTTCTGTTACTTATATTGAGTATTTGCCTCGGTATTTACCTTTGTCACCGTACCGCCAAAGATATGCAAGTTCATGATCATGGAAGTATTGTTTGGGATGAATTTGTTGGTATGTGGATCACCCTGATGGCATTACCGGTTAATAATTGGCAATGGGTAGCGTTCGGTTTTGTTCTCTTCCGCACGCTAGATATTTGGAAACCTTGGCCTATCCGTTGGTTTGACCGCAATGTATCGGGCGGTATCGGCATTATGCTTGACGATATCATTGCGGGGTTAGGTGCCGTGGCTATTATCTGTTTTTTAGCTAGCCAAATCAGTTTAATTTGATTCTGCGTTGTCGTTGCTTGCTGTACTATTTGTACTGTCTGCGCGCTTCGCCTTGAATCAAATTAAACTGATTCGGCTATATTGATATCCTCCACGCCAATCGCGATTATCCTACTCTATCATTCAATTTCGGCTAAATTTCCCTTCTCTTGTAGCCAATTGCGCCGATCTTCTGCCCGTTTTTTGGCTAACAGCATATCCATTATCGCTAATGTGTGATCCATGTTGTCATCATCGATAGTCAATTGCACCAGTCGCCGGGTATTGGGATCTAGCGTAGTTTCACGCAGTTGCAACGGATTCATCTCCCCTAATCCTTTAAAGCGCTGTACATTCGGTTTGCCTCGTTTGCGCTGAAGTTGTTCTAATATTCCGGTTTTTTCTTCTTCGTCCAGAGCGTAAAAAACTTCTTTACCTAAATCGATGCGATACAGTGGCGGCATCGCCACATAAATGCGCCCATCACGCACCAAAGAACGGAAATGACGCACGAAAAGTGCGCATAGTAACGCAGCAATATGCAAACCGTCCGAATCAGCATCGGCCAAAATACAGATTTTACCGTAACGAAGCTGACTTAAATCCTCGTTGTCAGGATCAATGCCGATAGCAATTGAAATATCATGCACTTCTTGTGAGGCTAAAATTTCATCAGAAGCAATTTCCCAACTATTTAGAATTTTACCTTTGAGCGGCATGATGGCTTGATATTCACGATCACGGGCTTGTTTTGCTGAGCCTCCGGCAGAATCCCCTTCTACCAAAAATAATTCGGTAAGACTCAGCTCATTTGAACTACAATCTGCTAACTTACCTGGTAGCGCCGGGCCACTCATCAATTTTTTACGTACCACTTTTTTAGCCGCCCGCAGTCGGCGTTGTGCATTACTAATGACAAATTCGGCAAGTTGTTCCGCTGTTGATCTATTTTTATGCAGCCATAAACTAAAAGTATCTTTCACAATCCCGGAAGCAAAGGCTGCACATTGGCGAGAAGAAAGCCGCTCTTTGGTTTGCCCCGCAAATTGTGGATCTTGCATTTTCACCGATAAGATATAAGCACAGCGCTCCCAAATATCATCGGCAGAAAGCTTCACGCCTCGGGGTAAAATATTACAAAATTCGCAAAATTCACGCATCGCATCCAATACACCTTGACGTAATCCGTTAACATGAGTTCCTCCTTGTATCGTTGGGATCAAATTAACGTAACTTTCCGTCAGTAATTCACCTCCCTCTGGTAGCCATAATAACGCCCAGTCAATGGCTTCGGTGGCCGCGCTAAAAGTGCCGATAAAGGGTTTTTTCGGCAATGTTATCAGACCATTGACGGATTCCATTAAATAATCAGTCAACCCATCTGCATAGCACCAACGTTGTTCGGTGTTACTCACCTCATCTTTAAAACAGATTTTGATGCCAGGGCAAAGCACGGCTTTTGCTTTTAATAAATGTGATAAACGTGAAACCGAAAAGCGAAAACTATCGAAAAAAGAAGCATCAGGCCAAAAATGAACATGAGTACCGGTGTTACTTTTAGTACAAGTACCGATGATTTGTAAATCCTGTACTTTATTACCCTGTTCAAAAACAATACGATAAATCTTTCCGTTGCGTTGTACCGTTACCTCAAGTCGCCGAGATAAGGCATTGACGACGGAAATACCAACACCATGTAATCCACCTGAAAATTGATAACTTTTATTCGAAAATTTTCCGCCCGCGTGAAGGCGACATAAAATAAGTTCAATTGCCGGAACCCCCTCTTCTGGATGGAGATCTACCGGCATGCCACGTCCATCATCGCTGATTGACAACGACTGATCAGCATGCAAAATAACATTGATGCGATGAGCGTATCCAGCCAGCGCTTCATCAATACTATTATCGATAACCTCTTGGCCTAGATAATTTGGGCGGCTGGTATCGGTATACATTCCTGGACGACGACGCACTGGCTCTAGGCCACTGAGTACTTCAATAGCATCCGCATTATAACTGGAGTGATTCATTTTCACTTAGCTCAAAGTAGATTTATACCCTTCGCCTTTCAAGTTACGGCTTTATTGTCTGCTGGTGTTCGCCGAATCACGTAGTATGTCTACGCTTATCGGTCGGTCGCCCTGGCCGCCTTGCCGTAACTCGAAATTCATTGGGTTATAGAATAAGCGTTAAAAAGATAGAGCATCGATACAATATTATGTTAGAGCCTATTCGAAATCTTCTTTAGCGATGCCCAGACAAGGAAAAAAATGAGCGAAAAAGCGCAGTTTACATCAGGGCGGGATTCCACTTTGTATTTTTTATCATCAATAAGATTGATATTTAAGCATTTCGCAGACGAAATTTTCTTATTTGTTTAATTAATATACACAAATTGTGTGTTTTATAATCTAATGTTGATTAATTAATGAGTTGGATCCCGCCCTGCAGTTTACATAGCGTAAATGAGCATTTTGTGCTCGTTTTTGACGAAGTATCAGCGAGTACAAGAGATTTCGAATAGGCGCTTAGAGACCGACCGACGAGTCAGTTGCCAGCAGATTCTATCCTTTGTTGGCAAGGAATGTAATGAGGGTTTTACAAAAAGTTTAGTAACCATTCGCATTTATATCGGGATAGAACAATCCGTTGGCTAAACGTTGTACTTGCGTTTTCACGGTGCCATCAGGTTGTAGATTGATACAACGCCATCCTGGTGCCGCATTATCAAGCGTAAAAGTAGCATAGTCTGGTTTAAATTGGATACAAGTAGAAGGCGTTGCTAATAGTCGTTTACCATACCAATTCAAATCAATCTCTTGGTGGATATGCCCACATAGTAAGGTTGTTACCCGTGGATAACGCAATACTATTTCCGCTAACATCGATGCATTACGTAAATTATTTTGATCAAGCCAGCGACAACCACAAGCGAGTGGAGGATGATGTAGTGCCACTAAAGTATAGCGCTGTGGAAACATTTGTAAGCATTGTTCCATCCATAATAATTGATGATCACTCAAATAACCGTAAGGTTGCTCCGATACTTGGCTGTCTAATAAAAGAATTTGCCAGTTATCACCGACGGTAACTTGTTTAGTGGCAGTGATATCCGCGTCGAAAAGTACATCCGCCATGATTCTCTGATCATCATGATTACCAGGTAGCCAAACACAAGGTGTAGGTAATAATTCAGCCATGCCACTTGCAAAATATTGATAGCTAGTAATAGCAGGCTCTTGCGCCAAATCACCGGTGGTGATAATCAGATCAAAACGCTGTTTCTGGGTAGCTATCGCCTTCAATACCGCACTATAACTATCTGCGGTATTAATCCCCAATAAGGTTTTCTTTTTATCGGCAAAAAGATGAGTATCGGTTAATTGTAAAATTCTTATCTCAGTTTCATTGGCGGGCACAGGCAGTTTAAACAAGTTTTCCAAATACACTCCTTTTTTTATCGAAACTCTATATTAAATAGAAAAAGTAACTGCGCTTTTTCGTTTATTTTTTCCTTGTCTAAGCTTCGCTCAAGAAAGTTTTGGGTAAGTATAATTTGTTTAAAAATGGCAAATCTGTTAACGAAGACGCACTTTTACTATTTTGTTACCATTATTTCCATTCTTCTTTGAGGGCTTGAAAATGTAAAGCAAGCCACTGTAGTGCAATGATTGACGCAGCATTGTCAATCACGCCTTCTTCAACCCAGCGACAAGCTTGTTCACGACTGACAACATGGACACGAATGTTTTCATTCTCTTCTAACAAACCATGAACGCCCTTAGCTGTAGTGGCATCAACTTCACCGACCATAATCGACAAACGCTCATTCATCCCTCCAGGACTGGCCAAATAGCTCAACATTGGTCTACAGCGCTTCAGTTCAATACCTGCTTCTTCTCGTGCTTCTCGATGTGCTACTTCTTCAGGATTTTCACCTGTCTTTATCATCCCAGCAATAATTTCCAATAACCAGGGGCTGTTATCTTCATTAGCCCCAATAGCACCAATACGTAATTGTTCTATTAATACCACTTGATCGAGTAATGGATCATAAGGCAATAAACCCACCGCATGATCACGGATAAGGACTTCCCGTATTATTTCATTGCTCATGCCTTTATTATCAAATAATTTATGACGTAATTGATATGACTTTAAAGTAAAAAAACCTTTATAAAGTGTTTTACATCCGGTAATTTCTACATCTTTTTTTTTGAAATTAACCGGTGAAGATTGGCCATCTTGAGGGTATAGTGTCATTATCTTTTTCCTATTAAGAGATTATGTTTATTTTCATTTTTAATAAAAACATTCTCTATTTTTTTAATTTATCATAATAAGCATCACTCACATTGCTAATATGCCGACCTAACAGAGATTTTCAACTTAATATACCCTTCGCCTTTGAAGCTGCCTTCGGCTACCAGGGTGGCCGACCGATGAGCGTGGACATACTATGAAGGCGAGTACCCGCAGCCAACAACGCGGCGGCTTAAAAAGCGAAGGGTATATATCTGATTAAGTTTAGGTTAAATTTAAGTGACTTAAGGCAAGATGACGTAACAGACTATCTTTATTATAAAAATAAGCGACTGCACAATTTAAGGATTATAAATGAAGAAATTGCTCCCCCTGATGATCGGATTGAGTTTAGTCGGCATCAGTACTCTAAGCCAAGCAGAGAATCTATTGCAAGTTTATAAACAAGCGCAACTAAGTAATCCAGATTTACGTAAAGCGATTGCTGAACGTGATGCTGCATTCGAAAAAATCAATCAAGCCCGTAGCTCACTGTTACCACAGTTGGGGTTAGATGCGGGGCAGGGCGGGATCCAACTCATTAATTAATCAACATTAGGTTATAA
>JAIUCT010002655.1:0-17242 GCA_021307375.1 Tetraneura akinire | reverse complement strand
TCAACGTCTGATGAAGTTGTTTTCAGCATCAGCAACCTACACCGTTCATCAAACTGAATATTATATTAAACAGAGCAACAGCGCTCACAAGATGCACCACTCACCGCTGCCTTCAAACAGCAGCTAGCTACTGCTATCGGTTACTTTGACAGAACAATAGCGCCCACATGTAAGCCGTTGCGAAAGCAGCGGTTCACTTAATAATCCCTTCCCCTCCTAACCTTCGCTTAAGCTGTTGTGGGGCCGCGCCCTCACCTGGCCGCAGCACCATTTCCCACTTCCGTAGTCACCTTCCACAATTTTTATTTTTCTTTCTCTTTCTCGTTTATTGTTTCTCTAAATGTTCTCTGTCTCTGTAATAAATATATATGTTACGGGCAAATCCCGAAACTCGGTCACTTTGCGATGTGCTCGGACAAATCGCGATTTACCCAATTGGTTCTCGGGCAAATTCCGAAAATTTCCTAATAAATTAATGTATATTCAATTACAATAGAAAATAAATAACATGCAGGTAATAAAAAAAAAAATATCACCATTATGCTATCTCAAACGTAAAAAACCCAATTAAAACACACTTAGAAATGATCGTATGAAAACGAACATCATTTTTACAATTACAAAATATTAATATATAAGATAATTAATATAGATAGTTCAGATAGTTTGTTAATATAGTTAGTCACAGTAGTAAAAAAAAAATGGGATTAATACGGGACAGGGATTTGCCAAGGACCAATTGGGCAAATCGCGATTTGACCGGTCACTTCGCGATTGCCCGGGCACATCGCGAAGTGACCGAATTTCGGGATTTGCTCGTAACATATATAAATATTTTTTGTCTTTCTTATTCTCAAACTGTCCTCGGCATGACCGCGGTAATGAGAGACGTAAAGCCTTGTCGTCATCCCTTTCACCCCGTCCAGGACCCTCATTTAAAAAAGGACGTCAATACTTGGTCTCTACATCTCCCTCTATAACCGACTATGATTCGGAATCTGATTGCGACACGTCTGATTCGGCGTCTACAACTCCACGAACATTCACTTCCACAATCGCTTCTCCTCAGTAACTCCACAGTACACACTACAAACTCCGCACAACCACCAAATCCGACCAAATCTCCTGTAATCAGAATCCCTTCAATCATTATGTCCTCGACCACTTTGCGTAAAACCGCACCTGCTTTGTATAAATTCCCAAAAATAACTCCATCTGCTCTTATAGCAAAATCACATCTGAAGGGAAGATTGTTATCCAAACTTCGGACTCTAATAAATTTTGGAATATACAACAAGCTCTAACGTCCCTTCATGTAGAACGAGCACTTAAAGCTATCTTGAAGGGCATTTCCACCGAAATTTCATTAGAAGAAAAAAAATCTGAACTCCAAGCATATAACTTCTGTGTTAAATTCATCCGCTATTTTGGGACGCCCGAAAAATCCATGGCAATGTGCCTTGTGCACATTAACCATAATTCAAATTCTAATGACATATTCAACCTAACCTCCTTTAATCCTTACTATCCGTACAAATTTCCGTTGAACCGTACAAAATCTTCGGCCCGGCGCAATGCTTCTCGTGTCAATGTTTCGGACATGTTTCTAGGAACTGTGGATATCAGCCAATGTGTGTCAAATGTGCAGGTAATACCTTGGCCTCTGAGTGTAATAAAACATTCGACCAACCTCCATCTTGCTGCAATAATTGCGGTGGGTCACACACAGCAAATTTTCGTGATTTCCCCTAATGCGTAGCCCAAACCCAATCTACCCAGGTCCCAATACCGCCTACCGAAAATCCAGCTCAACAAGATAACCCTCCCTTACTCAGCCCACCGCAATGCCAACTTACCCCTCCACCACCAATAAAATCCCCATCGTCAATAAATACCTATACTAGCATAACCTCTGGAATAGCCCCCCCCCCACCCACCAAAGTCCTACACCACCCCAACCGAACTTACCGTCAGTTATAAATCTTCTACTTAACCTCTCGTACCCCAAATCATTAATAGAATCCACCATACTCTTGCTCCAAAATGTATAATCTAAAAATATTATTCTGGAATTCCTATAGTATTAACAATAAGGCCGTATAGACACGGAGCTACTAAAAAGAAACGCAACTGAATTATTATTGCAATTACTAATCGATTACTAACGCATTTAAAACTTGTGTCTACACACGAGAATACTAAATGGTAATTCAAATGAGTAGTTTGTTCTGTGTAGTCATGGAAGCATTGTCGTCTGTTCGTTATATACGCAATACGATGTATAATGAAGATAGTGATTCGAGTGATGATGAAGTAATGATATTATATTACTACTATAGGAATAGGAAATATAAAACAAATCGAAGATTTTGGATACATCCTTACATTGAAAAAAATTGTCATCGTCGTTTATTTGTTGCTGCACGGGAATTAAATTTATCCGATAATAAATTTTTATGTTTTTATCGTATGTCAAAAGATAATTTAGATAATTTAGAGTTGGTACAACGGATTTCACCTGTAATTAACAAACTAAATACAAATATGAGAGAGTGCGTAAATGTTGAAGAACGGATATTAATTACTCTTAGGTAAGAAAATTGTATTTTTATTTATTATATTTTAATAATTAGTAAATTTTATTTAAATTATAAAAATATAATAATACAACTTATTTTTAATCTATATTATATTGAGAACTTTGACTGTTGTGTTCCTGTTTGACTATTGTGGTCTACTTTTATTTCACTCAATGTTTCATTAATTATTTCATAAAAGTTGTCTGTACATTCCTTTGTTGTACTTTCTTGTATATTTTGAGTATGAGGAATGAATATAATTTCAGAGATTGTTGATGGTGTAGATGACGATGAGTATACATGTGAAGATGTAAACTCCAAACGGTTGGATAAAATATCATCAATAGCTTGTAAGGATTTTTGCTTGAATCGAGGTTTCTCATCATCAGACATTTTTAGAAGATCATTTACCATGCTATAAAGAAACATTTCCAAAGCTTCTGTTTTAGGATCTACTACATTTTGGTTTTAAGAGTTCATTGTTTTTACTTTTTTAGCCTGAAAATACTCGAGGAATGATTTACCACGACTTCATCCTTTAAGCCACGTTTCTATTTGGTGTATAAGATGGCGAAGGCTCAGACGTATTTTTATACTGTTGAGACGTGTCAAAAGATGAAGTAGATGGTAATGGCGATGAAGGAGATGGTGGAGATGGAAGTCGTGGTTATTGAAATGAGGAAGGTGATTCTATGTGTTGTTCGGTGGTATACTCGGTTTCTTCAGTTTGGTCACCTTCTTCTTGTACTGGCGGATTAGGAAGATTTCCGGAAGGTACACCTAATGTTTAAATGTATGGCACTGTAAATTGCATAGCTTCCAATAAGTAGTATGCCTATTTTTTGTTTTTGTTCCTCCGATACTTTTGGCAGGTGTTATGTTACGCACAAAAACAGCACGAAGGTTCTCCCATCTATCTTTGTACTCGGCCACTGAAAGAAATAATAATAATTTATTGTTAAAAATAAAGATTGTTAAGTTCTAATTAATTATAATTAAGTTATTATTAATTATAATTAAGTTATAATTATTAACTTATTATGAAAATATGAAAATTAGGGACTATTTTATATTACAGATACTTGGGAACTGGTGGAACATTTTCAGCACTTGCTATTTATTTCGCTAGAGGAGAGTCTAGAAACAGCAAAAATAATTTGGAAAGTATTAAAGGAGACAGATATGCAGATACAAAATATGGAGCAGTAGAAAGGAATAGTAGAACGATTCGAAACGCTATGGAATCTTCCGAACTGCATAGGGGGGCGATCAATGGCAAACACATTAAAATTTATCAAATATTATATTAATATGTTATAATGTTGTAACTTACAAGTTATTCCCAAGTATTAATTACATAACATTTATAAATTGGTTTTTATTTAAAATATATTATTTGTATAAACGGAAAACTAAATAAATAATCAATTCAACAATTTTATTTTAATACATATTTAAAACATTTATTTATATTAAAAGTGCTCAAATACCAGATGAAAGTTTAGTATCTTAGTATCTTACTAATTAATAAAGAAGAATCAAATACAGAAGTTATTGCAATTTGAATACCTATTTAGGTACCTATTAAACATATCCAAAGGTTATTCATAATTATTAATTTTTTTGGTAAGTTTAACGTCCGTGAAGTTAGCCCCCCGACTTTGTCCTATCAAGTCGAAACCGGTACCAAAATTTAGCAACTTTTTTGCAACTAATTGCAACCGAAATAAAAAAATTTGCAACCGACTTTTTTATGGTGAAAATGTTGTTTTTTTATTCGGGGGGCCAACTTCACGCAGCCCCCCGACTTTGTCCTATCGAGTCGAAACCGGTGCCAAAATTTAGCAACTTTTTAGCAACTAATTGCAACCGAAATAAAAAAATTTGTAATTGACTCCTTCACTGTGATAAGTGGTTTTTTATTCGGGGAAACTATATAGAAATATATTATAAATATTGTTAGTACCTATGCGTACCTATAATAATTTTTGTTAATAATTAATACTCAATTCATGATACGATATTCAATATTTAATTTAGATATTATTATATTAGCATAAAATTATTTTTAGAATTGTTTTGTTGTGTGTTTAACATTAACAAAGCTTTATTGTTATACCCTTATAATACTAAACTTATGTGAATCCTATATATACGAGTATATATGTTATAAATTTCTTATAAAAATTTAATATCAAATCATTTTTGATTTTGACTGTTATTGTTTCAAAATAGATACCTATTTAATTTTTCTAATTTCTTAATAATTATGATCATTTTCTGTGAACTAGCGAGTAAGTTCGACGTACGTTGACTTGAATGTTGAATATTATTTTGAATATTTTTTATTGTTATTGTTGTTAATGTATTTATTGTTGAATTTTTGATAAAACTGACCATCATAAATAAACAAGTGTAAGACATTGAATAATATGGAACATAATAAGGTACTTAATACAATTTTTATTTATATTAATTCTTGCAAATAAAACTAAAATAAAATATTATATCAGTTGTTTTCAAATATTTTAATGGGCAGAGGTTTATAAAATCATTATAATCTAACGGCTTTTTAAGTATAATTTAAATAAACCAGTGTAAAATAAAATATTTTATTAGAACTCAGAGTCTACTTGGCATTGCAGAAAGTTAGGTATTACCAGTGGCGAAGTTACCTATGAACATTATATATGTTACGGGTAAAGTACAAAATACGGTTAATGTACATATTACCCGGGTAATGTGAACACTAACTGTACCTGCTGGATAAAGTAAAAATACTATTTATAAAACGTTTATTTCGTACATTACTCGGGTATTTTACACATTATCTACGACTGAGTGGGTAAAGTACTTTGATAAAATGTATACGATAAAATAACGATTGTAGATAATTGTTTTTGATGAAACACGTAGAATAATATTTAGTACAGAGCTAGTTCGTCCTTATACACGCGTCGTACATATAGGTTTTTAAAAATGATTTTACGAGTGTTTTAATAAAATAGTCAATGAAAAAAATAATAATTCAGTATATTTATCAGCAGTTAAGTATAATGAAATAGTTTCGGAAATTTTAAATGTGAGATCAAGTGGAATAAAAAGTAACAAGGCATATCGAATTTTGAAAAAGTATGACCTCATTACTATTGGAGAAGAAAATAAATTAATACTGCCGTTGTTGGAAGGTAATACAAACATTTTGTACTATATTACTAATGAAAATATCTATGATGTGCTACACGATGTACATTTAAGTATTGGACATGATGGAAAACACCGCATGAATGCTGAAGTTAAAAAAAAGTATAAAAATATAACACAAGAAGCAGTGTCTATTTACTTAAAATTTTGCGAATCATGTCAATCAAAACAAAAATCTAAAAGCAAAGGTCTAGTGATTAAACCAATGGTGTTTTCGGAAATGAATAGTAGATGCCAAGTAGACTTAATTGATATGCAGTCGCAGGGGGATGGAGAGTTCCGGTTTATTATGGTATATCAGGATCACCTTACTAAATTCGTTCAATTAAGACCCTTAAAAACAAAGAGAGCAGAAGAAGTTGCAAAACATCTTATCGACATATTTTGTATTTTCGGAGCTCCAATGATATTACAATCTGACAATGGCCGCGAGTTTGTAAATAAAATAATAGAAGACTTAAAAGAAATGTGGGGCACACTGAAAATCGTTCATGGAAAGCCACGCCACAGTCAGTCACAAGGGAGTGTCGAGAGAGCAAACCAAGACATACAAAATATGTTGATAACATGGATGAAAACAAATAACTGTAAATCATGGTCGGAGGGACTTCGATTTGTACAGCTAATGGAAAATAGGGCCTATCACGATGGCATTAAAAGATCACCATACATGGCCATGTTTGGCACTGATGTGAAAATTGGTTTATTATCATCTTTACTACCAGCTGAAGCAGTGGAAAAATTAACCACTGAACAAGAATTGGAAGAAATATTGCAATGTGTCGTATCAGATTATGAGCAAAAAGACAATCATAATGATAAAGAGGTAAATTTTTGGCAAGGCTGTGCATTAAAAAATTAAAAGTTAAAATTAAGTTAAAACGTTAAGTTAACTCGTTACTTTAATTACAAAATTTTAATTTTAAATTAAGTTAAGTTACTTTTTTTCAAAATTAACGTTTAACTTAACGAGTTAACGAAAAAAATTATGAATAAATTTAAACTTATAAAATCGTTAACTTGCCCACCCTTGATTTTTGGCAATATATGGTCGCTATACTTAGGTTTAATTACTTTTACTTTTTTTTTTTAACAGGACAGTACAGTATCTACAAGTTGCTGTGAATCATGTGGCTGTACTCTTGATAATGAACAAACATCTATTTGTGGTTTATGTGATAAAAAAGTAATTATTACAAATCAAGTTTTATTTAGGCAAAATATAATATTATTTATATTATTTATTTTCATTACAAATGTTTCAGAACACCATAGACAATGAGAGAAGCAATTCAAAATTATCGCTGGAACAACAAGCAAATAAAATGAAGTTCAGATCCATTAACAAATTCCCACCATGCAATGTTGGCGACACAGTTCGAGTCAAACTACCAGAAGTAGATAGAAGTAAAGGTGATCCACAAAATATACTCTTTGCAGTTGTGTCTATTAGCGATGATCAATATTACGAACTAGGTAATAAAAATGGTACTCTTCATCAACTATATTCCAGAAATCAATTTACAGTATGTTCTGAACCTTTATTTATTTATTTATTTATTTATATATTTAACGGGAATTAACCCTTTTAACAATAGTTACAAAGAACGCTCTTAAACAAAATATTTCAGTATTACAACATTATTTAACAAAGATAAATTATTAACAAAGATTAAAAACACTTAAATTATAAGTAAAGATTATAAATATCAAATTAAATAAACAAAACATTAAAAATATAATTAAGGAAAAATAAAATGAGTGTTCGAATTGGCCTTCGTCATTATCCGCCTCATTGGTTCATTAACTTGATAATTGGTGGTACAAGTAGGAATAACAAAAGGAGCCAGAGATCTGGTGCATCTTTGTGGAACTTTAAAATTTAACAGTGATAAAAGGTGAGGAGAATTAATTTTACTACTTAACAGTCCATTTAAGAAATTAAGTTCCAGTGTTTCTCGGCGATCAACCAGAGAATCTAACTTAAGGAGACTAGAAATTTGTGTGTAGTCATGATGCGCATGAGAAACACCTAATAGAGAACCAGCAAAGCGTAAGAACCTACGTTGGACTCTTTCAATTAAGTAAGCATCATATGCTGTGTGCGGATTCCAAACAATAGAGCCATATTCGAGAATCGGACGAATTAACGCACAATAAAGTACTTTAATAGAATTACTAAGTTTTAAATCCGAAGCAGTTCTCATAACAAATCCCAGTACCTTAAAAGCTCTGCAACAAATCATTTCAATATGAGACCTAGGATCTAATGATTTATTAAATTTGAAACCTAAATCTATAACGCAGTGTACACGTGAGATATCGTAATTACCAGAATGATAAGTATGTAATATGGGAGTATGAGATCTGGTATAAGTCATTATATGACATTTATCTAAGTTAATTGATATTTTGGAAGTTTTAGCCACAAAAAAATCTTTGCGAGAAATCGCTAATGTGCAATCTTTTTCCGGTGGCCAAGGTTTTCAGAAATGTCTATGTAAAACTAAATGCCTAACAAATAAATGTAAATGCAAATCCGGAGGAATACTTTGTAATTCTAAATGTCATCCAAACTCAAATTGTTCTAATAAATAATTGTATTCCATTTTTAAACTTTAATTAAATAGTAAAATTGTTTAAATATATTGTAATTAATAATTCAATAGTAATAATAATAAATATTTTTTTTTTTTTGGATTCTGGATTAGTATAATTTAGTTTTTTAATTGAACCATTTTCACCATTTAATTGTTTTTAAATAACATTTAGTTACTTCATCCACAGTACACCGGATAATGTATAAATTGATTGGATAATACATATTTAAAGTGGATAATGTATACATTACACTGACCATATGGATGAGTTTCACATTACCCGGGTAATATGTACACTAACCGTTTTTGGACCTTACCCGTAACATATACATTTCAATATTCATTATATTTTTAAAAAAAAACCAAAACAAGATATATTATAAAATTATAATTGAATACCCCTGTATTTGAATGCAAAATATTATATTTCATTTTCATTAATTTGATAATTCTCTTTCTGTGTTTAGTATAGCTCAGGGGTGGCGAATCTATGGCACGCGTGCCAGAAGTGGCACGTTGACCAAATTTCAGTGGCACGCCAAATTAAAAAACTTAAAAAAATATTATTTAATATCTTAAAAAAAATTATATTTTAAAACTTTAGTATGAGAAATTTTAAAAATCAAATTTAAAAGTTTTTAATAATATGTAAGAAATTGTGTTCATAAATGTTATAATAAATAATATTTATTTTTTTTATAATATGTATTTTAATAAAATTAATATTTTTTTTTTTTTTTGGCACGCCAGCATATTTCAAAAAAATTGATTTTAAATTTTGGGCACTTGAACCAAAAAAGGTTCGCCACCCCTGGTATAGCTAATTCTTTGCTATAAATATTTTGTAACATAGTGGACCTTATATAAGTTTTAATTCTTCTCATGCATGAGAATAATCGCTCACATGTAGCTGAATGCTGAACTAACGAATATATTGAATGGAATTTTCATTAAAGTATAAATGTTTGAATAAATTTCTTGTTGTATAACAGATTTTTTAATAAAGATTCTACGAAAATATTATTAAAGGAATATATTTTGTAATTTATTGGTAATGTGATTTTATAAAAAATTGAAAATACTATTATTTATATTATAAATTATTATAATTTATTTATAGT
The DNA here is from genome assembly GCA_021307375.1 of Tetraneura akinire. NCBI lineage: Eukaryota > Metazoa > Arthropoda > Insecta > Hemiptera > Aphididae > Tetraneura > Tetraneura akinire. Next base: position 7,738 of record JAIUCT010002655.1, on the reverse strand, counting down.
ACTCATAATATAATAATATTACATACAATGGAATTTGGTATAAATTTTAAAGGGGTCTAGAATAACTTTTACGGGGGCTAAGCCCCCTTAGCCCCCTAGTTACACCGGTGCCTATGAGACAAAGAAACATTGTCTACCCATTATTTTTTAACTGATTGCACATAATATAATATATTTTGTCAATATATGTTAATATGTTTTTAGAAAAACGTATTTTATTATATTTTAGTTTATAACAATATAAAATATTATATTATTATAAAGTATGGCATTGAGCATGACGTATTAAACTATATTATTAACAGGTATAAATAGGCACTGTTGAGTGTCGGCCGTCGGGTAAACCACACAATAGTCAATAATATTATTCTTTGCTATATAATAAAGACAATGTGAATATTGTTTATTTGTTTCATATTTTGGACATACGGAATGGTGGGTTATTAAAAGCGGGGTATCTCGCGCAGTTACATATCTCCCTACATTACACCGAAATGCGCAAGTGTGTCGCCGGTTATGTTAGGTGATATTTTATATCATAAATTTATGAATGTACCAACCCGCCCGCATCCCGATAATACCTGTATAGTGTATAATATAGTAATATTCTTATTCGTATCGAATAATAATAATACATAATATTATAATAGCCGTTGCCCGTGTAGTTAAAATAATTTACATTCTAAAACATATATTTTTGTTTATATAAGTTATTACTAAAAAAAATTTGTCTACCCTAACCACAGACTCAAGCTTCGCCACTGGGTATAACTATCTAGACTGTAGGAAAAGTTATGTGATGGTCAAACTAGACCCGACATTGGCCAAATATTAGTTTACTATAATATACTATAATATTACTAAATTATTGGTCGGTTATCGGGGAAAAAATTATCCTTAGAAAATGGTTAGACTACATCTGGGTTTCGATTGATTTTGTATATGTATAAAAAATTTCATATTCAACCATGTTGTAAATGTTGTAAAAAAACTTTAAAATAGGTATAAATAATCCATAAATAGGGTATGCATTTAAAATATTTTTATTATTTAAGGTATACATTATATTTTAAAAAATGTATTTTACTGAAATTATTACATTATTTATTTATTTATAATACTACTTATTTTTTATTCTTGAATTAAAACTAAAGAAGATTAAATAATTAAAAATATATTTATTTTTTAATTAATAAAATAATTATTTTATAGTTATATTTCTATTTGTGGATTATTCTTATTTATAGACTCAATTCCGGTAATTAGCCGGATATTAAATACCATATTAAATATGCGGAAAACAAAATAACATACGATGAACAAATTAACTTAATAAATAAAACATAAGACTATTGATCACTAGATATATGGATAATATTCAATAAATTATGGGTTTACCTTTACATAACGAGTAATAATTTTACATTTTTATAAATTATAAATATAAAGATTTATGTTGCATTAATTTTAATTTCATAATATTGTGTTATTCTCATCTTGTTTCATTTAAACACGCGTCACGACTCACGAACCCGATACACGAGCTATACTTATTTAAAAATAAACTACACCTATACGAAAATTATAATGAACAGAGTTGTAAATGACAAAAAACACAATTAATGTATTTATAGATATTCTTTATATTAAATATACAATAATATAACAAATTTTGTTGATTGTATCTTTCTTTAATTTCTTCTATAGTTTCGCTGATTGATCGAAATTTCTATAATTATGTATTTATAATTTAAAAAATTTGACAATACTTTAATATTGTATGCAAAAAATTTGAAAGTAGAAAATAAGTACTTTAGTACAAAATTTATGAAACATGCAAAAATATGCTAATTCAAAATTCACATTTTATATCATGGTATTCAAAATTTATATCGATCACTGCTATATTTTACAATAAATACAAAGTATACGTTGCTCCCGAGTCCTGTTAATGAAAATAAATCCTACAAACGTTATTATTAAATAATTCGTATGAGCTAGTTTCTAGGGACGTAGAATGACGTCCCTTTAGAATCAGGGTTCTAAAGTTATCAGTTCAGAAAAAAAATTCTCGGAAACTAATAGTGATAGCATTGATTACCTATAGAATAGACAGATAGCCCATACAATGTTAATATTTGGCGACCACGAATATGATGCGGCTAATAGGGAGCGCTAGTGTAGAAATGATGCAGCCGAAGGGAGCGGTAGTTTAGAAATGAATAAATGATGCATCCGCAGGTAGCGTTAGTGTAGAAATGATGCGACGGTGGTACCCCTATCATAGGTAGATGAATAACATGAAGGGGTGCTGAAATTCAAAGTAGTGGGGTCATGTGAAGTTGGATGGCGTTGTGGTAAATCTAATAATAGATTATTGTAAAAATATTGGGAATTTGACGAATTATTTTATTCACGATTAACGGTCGTACTTTTACGATATCGCTTGAACCATCAACATTGTTGAAGTGTTGACATTAAGTGAAAACTTATATTGCGTAATATAAAAATAAAAACATACCTATATAATATAATTTTATATAATATTAATATAATATCAATTGATAATGAAAATGGACTTAAATCACCATCAAATTCTTTTAATAATGTAATAAATAAAATTTTAAATATTTTTGAAAACAATTATAAAAACTATTTACATAAAAAAAAAATTAAATTTCAATTAACTGAACGTATAAAAAAAAATAATACCGTTATAAAATTTCTAAAAGACTCAATGCCAAACTGTTTAGAGCATAAAATGTATATAATAGAACATCTTTTAATATGTAAAATATTTAATAAAACTAAAATGTTTTCAATACATCAAAATTGACCAAACTTTCAAAATTAAAAATTTTAAATCATATTTAAATAGAACCATTTTCTTTTTTTCATTTCTTTGTTCTGACATCATACCTATAAAAGTTACCTAATTCAATCTTCAATATACTTCTACTCACAATTCCAGAAACAGTTACAGAACTTTCAACATTTACAGAAGACTAATTTTTTTTATTTATATTTTTTTGTTAATAATTTTTCAGAAGTAAATATATTATTACTTCTTTTTTAATAATTTATTATATTATTTGTTAATAAATTTATATTATATTATTATCTGTTAATAATTTATTAATTACTTAATTATATATAATATATAATATTTATTATAAGTACAATCTTTTTTGTTTTTATTACTATCTTTGTCAAAAATAATAATTCCATAATCGTGATGTTACACGTCATATTATATAATTTAATTATATGGATGAAATATTTTTACATAAAATAATATTGGTAGGTATTAATTTTTTAAAGTTTATAATTTATCAATTTAATGTTAGATATGTATATATATATATATATGATTTATACTTTCTTTGTTCTAAAATTAACATCATAAATTTATTAATTATAATATATGTATTAATATTCTATAATGGTATCTCGAAAAAAATTGAAACAATATTTTATTTTATTTACTTGAAGTTTTATTCTTTTTAATTTAGGATTTAAATATTATTTAAATTATGGTTTTTAAATACAATTATTATTATAAGTTGATATTAATATATTATTTGATCATGAAAAAATTAAGAGCATGTTCAATGTTTAATTGTGTATGTCAATGAAAATGTTTCAATAATTTTAATGGATGGTCCGTAATCGTAAATACTAAATAGTAAATACAACTCCGAACTCGTATAATCGTATCTCGTATGTCGTATTATATGAGGTTTAAATTTTTGAAAGTTTACTTTGTTCCCAAACAGGAAGTGTTTCCAGGTAAGCTGCCGCCCGGCTATGGTGGTTGTTAATAATAATTAATAATAATTGTGATGCCATACCACAGAATATAATATAGATACGTATACTATTATATATTGTAATTTGTCACTATCATGGAAAGTACAAAAATAATATATAAAATAAATTCATATAACGCCATCTCTTGGCAACCCGTATAAATATAATATTAGTAGCCTAATATTCCTATACCATGGGCTATCTGTCTATTCTATAATCAATGGTGATAGCAGTGGCGGCTCGTGGTCATAAAACCACGATTTAAGATATTCAGGTTGAACGACGGCATATAATAAGTAATGCTTTATAATGAAGATTGAAACAACTATCTGAATCAGCTGGTACCTCGATCAACTAGCGAACCATGCGGACAACTTACAATACTTTTTACCACGATTTAAGATGGTTCGTGGTGGGGACCACGATAATATACTATAACTATATTTTAAATTATTCCATAGGTATAATAATACAAATTAGTAAATTACATCCATTTATCTATTTTGGTCTATGCCTACCTAAATTTTGCTAATAACTATGAATATAATATCCTTTAATTCTTAGAAAAGAGATAAGAATTATGGCGGGCTTAAATTGTGAAGGGTGCCTTACTACAATAAAAAGATTAATATTAATTTATGGTTAAATTTACTGTTTTTTTGGAACAAAATTTTTAATAAAACTTTTAAAATGGTAAAGAAATGTTGTGTTCCTTACTGTGATCAGTTTAAAAGTTTATTTGGTGTCCCAAAAGACATTAATTTAAAAATATTATGGGGAAAATCCTTAAATTTAAAACTAAAATCCTTTTCAAAGATTTGCGAGAAGCATTTTGATATAACTGACATTATATGGATTATAGTATCATAAGATACTTACTTTTTATGTTCACAAAATTAATTAAATAATAAATTAATGGAGTACATAAAAAATTAAAAATACTAGTTATTTAGTTTACTAGTTTAGTAGTGTAAAAGTAAATGTTATCATATTATGGTAAGAATAAGTGATAAAATAATGTGGGAAAAAATAAATGGCTGTGGTAAAAACTATTGTAAGTTGTCCGCATGGTTCGCTAGTTGTTCGAGGGCCCAGCTGATTCAGATAGTTGTTTCAGTCTTCACATTTTGGGTTTCCGATACGCAACCTATATATCTTAAATCGTGCATAAAACTGATGAGGCAAAAACAAAATTTTTGTTATCAATATTATGAACTGTTATCATATGTTTAGGAATACAACCCTTTAATCTATTCTGTGATATAACTACTATATATATATATATATAATTATTATATTAGAGTTTTTGATTAATTAATTATTATATAGGTATTTCTATTTAAATTAAAGTTTGAAAGTAGGTTATTGTAAATAATTTTATATCTTATTTATAGATTCATGACATAAAATAGGTATTAAAATTTAAAATAAAGTAAAACTTTTGTCAAATTAATTCTTTAATTCTCTCTTTAATCCTTTCTATATAAAAAAAATATAAATAAATTACATAAATAAATAAATTTACAATTTTAATATATTTATGAAAATTGAAAATAATAAACATAACTGGAAAAAAAAAGTTTTGAAAATAAATTATTAATGATAATATTATGTAATAGGATGACAATGTTAACACAGATTAGATTAACCTTGTTAACTTGTTTTAATCTATTGATAACGATGGTTAGTATTTATGGATAAAAACAACGCGTGTAAAAGATAGTTTGGTCGCTTAATGTGACATTTTGACGTTTGGAGATATAAATTATAGAAAATACTGTTGATATACCCAATGAGACAGATTATAATCTGCCTCATTCTATCGTTATTTATCCGGTCGACCCCCACCATTCAAATTTACTGTTCAATGGGCTATCTGAGGCAAGAAATTATTTGCCACTCGGGTAATCTCGGCTGTTGTCATTAGCATTGTCGGAACAACCGATTTTGTCACCAAAAAAGTGGGAATTGTCTGGTGGCGGGTGCGATATCTCGTGGCCCCGTGCAGCCGTGCTTTAACAGTTTAACACTACTATAAGCTTATCGACAGACATATTATTTATATTATAAATCTATGAGCATATCAGAGTAGTAATTTCATGTCTACACTATCATTTATATTATCTATATATTGATAAAAACAATTCATATTTATTATTATAAATTTTTGATTTGAGAAAATTCTTGAAATTTTATATATTTACATATACTTAAAAATTGGAAATACTATTAAGAATGAGAGGTGAGGCTCTGCCTCAGTTGCCTCATCCGGCGAGCCGCCACTGAGTGATAGGGTCTTAAACCATTCGAGGCGTAAGCGGACGGTCCCAAAAACGATTTTCGATCAGAACGTCAAGTCCCTTAAGTCCCTTCGTTCCCATTGTTTCGGCCGCCGAAAATTTTTTACGGATAAATCTATGGGTCCCGCGTCGTCGCGTCCTGGATATCGAAGTGATCCATTTCAAACTCGCAGAACTTCTCAATAGAATAACGAGGAACGACTTTAATTATATGGCACAAGTCCCTACGAGAGACGGTTGAGCGTCAAAATCGAGCAATTAAAAAAAAATTAAAGACAATTGCGTGATTAAAAAAAAAAAAGATGAGCTGATACTCCTGCCGCACAGGATACAGGTGTGCGAATCATAGCGTTTAATTTTAATTAGAATTTGAATGCAATGATAAACCATTGCATTCGAAAAAACGATTCTGAGCGAAGTTCAGTCAATTATAATTTCCGTTTGAACTAAAAATATCAACTTAAAACAGCTATAAAAAAAAATTGAGAATAGAGATTTTTCCAATATTTGAGTATGATGTTAAGTAATATGTAAGTAAACTTCAGTAAAATTTTTAGACCCTAATAGGCGCATTCACTTACCCCGGTATGTGTTTCAGTGGGATACAGAAGGTTTGCGTGAAAAGTTTTACCACCACCATAGCCGCCAGTGTAATACCGGTAGCGCCAGTACTATATTTTTTAACTGTAACGACGTATGCGTTCGAACAATTATCGTTTATAATATAAGCCAACGACCACGATTTGTATATAAATCATACGTATATTTTTACAGAGTCGAGAATCGATACGTAGAAATATAATCGGTGACATATCGATATAGTGTATAACAATTATTATAAGTATTTAGATAGTGTCAAAAAAAAAACGGATTATATAATATTAAGGGTATAATAAACGATTAAATATATTAAATCAAAATATAAGTGTTTTCAACGTAAAAAAAAAAAATAAAAACTCGTAATAATATATATTATTATTTATTACGGTCGAAATCGGGCGGCCATAATATAATTCCGTCTGTAATACGGTCGCGCAAAGGGCATACGCGGATGGTTCGGACACCCGGCGTTTAATACGCACGCGCGTATAGGAGAGCGCCGGATGATTAACGAAAAAAAAATCGATGCAAAAAACCGAACGCGCTCCGCCGCCGACGGATCGGGATTCGAACCCGGTTAAAGTAGGGTAAATTAACCGGGGCGGCGGCCGTGCTAACCGCCGTAAGTAAACCTGCCTAACCGGTCCCTAACCTAACGCCTAATTCCTACCTATCGAGTGCGCCACGGTGGCTGCTTGAATAATCGTCGAAAATCGGTGTATTAAAAGTGTTTCGCGATATCGAAAAATCCGCGAGTTACGGCGAAATATCGATCGTAACGGTCGGACACCCGACCGCGAACGGTCCGAGAACCGTTTTCGACGTTTTTAAAATAAAAAAAGATGAGCTGATACTCCTGCAGCACAGGATACAGGTGTGCGAATCATAGCGTTTAATTTTAATTCGAATTTGAATGCAATGATAAACCATTGCATTCGTAAAAACGATTCTGAGCGAAGTTCAGTCAGATTATAATTTTCGTTTGAACTAAAAATATCAACTTAAAACAGCTATAAAAGAAAATTGAG
>JAIUCT010002604.1:0-11054 GCA_021307375.1 Tetraneura akinire | reverse complement strand
GGTTATCTTACCAAAATCTTCAGGGGTAAAACCCGCAACCAGTTGGTGGAAAATAACGACAGACCGCTTGAGGTAGCAACCTAATAATAAAACGACGGCTCTGGTGCCAAAAAGCAGATAACAATAACAAAGCTGAGCCAGTGATTAACGCTGTCAAAGCGAAACTCAAATCAACCACAGTGGTTTTATCTAATAAAGAGCTAACAGCAATCAAAACATATATTAGGGCTGACACCATCAACGCCCGACGATCAATCGCCAATGAAAAAGAAGCGATTAATACATACAATGTTAGAATTAATATGATATTCAAGAGCGAGGTATCAGCTAGCATAATGTTAAAAACTGGATGAACCAACAATGGCGCCGCCAATAAATGAAGCCAAAAAGCGATATCAGAGTGACGGGTTTGACGGCGAAGATCGGAGATATCCCAATACATCGCCCCGGCAAATGCTAACAATCCCGTGCAAAAGACAACATAAGGCATCACATTCGCGGCAACGGCAGGCAACAACTTATTTAAACTCATTAAAACATACAAAAGAACAGCCCCTAAACCAGCAGCCAGCGTGATAGGGGTGCGAAAACGCCGCCAATGTAGTAATGCAGCTAATGCTGTCAAAACACCCGCCACAGGCGCGCCGACAAGAGGATGATCAATCAAATACAAGGTCACAAAACCAACGCCAAAAATAAAAGCAAACAATAATACAATCGCGGGTAATGCCATATGACGTTGACGAACAAAATATTCTGCTAATATCCAAGAAACTCCTGCAACCAGCAATCCTCCCAACCACTGTTGTTGATAGTATCCACAAATAAAAAACAAGGCACCTAGCAGTAATAAAGAAGCCATCACCACAAAAATATCATTAAAACCCGTCAATAACCGAAAATTTTCTTCATCTACAGCTGATGTTTTTTTAACACCAGCAACATGATCACGTAGTGCCTGTGCTGCTTGCCGGCTAATTATTTTCGCAGCCACTGCTGATTCAATATCTTCATTGCTATACATGTTTTTTACCTTATGTAATGAAAATGTAAAATAAGCTAATCAATCGCTGTCGCTTACCGTACTATTTGTACTGTCTACGCTCCTCCGCCTTGAATCAAATTAAACTGATTCGGCTATATCTTAACAAAGCATGCTAAAATCTCTCGGATTATTCCCCAAACTATTTAAAAACAAGGATTACTTTTATGAGTTTTCTGAAAGGCAAACGTATTTTAATTGCAGGTTTAGCCAGTAAGCTTTCTATTGCTTACGGTATAGCACAAAAAATGCATGAGCAAGGCGCGGAACTGGCTTTCACTTATCAAAACGATAAATTAAAACAGCGAGTCACTGACTTCGCTAAAGAATTCAATTCAACACTGGTTTTTCCTTGTGATGTTGCCAAAGACGAAGAGCTCAGAGAGCTTTTTGAAGATCTGAAAAAAGAAGAAAATTGGTCTACCTTTGATGGATTTGTTCATTCCATTGCTTATGCGCCTAAAGAGCAACTCGATGGCGATTATGTTAATGCAGTGACACGTGAAGGTTTTAACATCGCACATGACATCAGCGCCTATAGCTTTGTAGCGATGGCTAAAGCGTGCCGTGCTATGCTCAATCCTAATTCAGCCCTACTAACACTGAGTTATTTAGGCGCAGAGCGCACCATCACCAACTACAATGTCATGGGACTCGCCAAAGCCTCTTTAGAAGCTAACGTACGCTACATGGCAGATTCACTCGGTCCCGATGCTATTCGCGTTAACGCAATTTCGGCGGGACCCATTCGAACACTGGCCGCCTCCGGCATAAAAGATTTTAAAAAAATGCTAGCGCATTGTGAAAAATGCACACCCCTTCGCCGCACGGTCACTATCGAAGATGTAGGTAATGCAGCTGCCTTTTTATGCTCTGACTTAGCTGGTGGTATTACCGGTGAAATTTTGCATGTTGACGCTGGTTTTAACATTACCGCGATGGGGAATATGGGTAATGATGAATTAAACTAATCTGCAAAAAAAGAATAGTCCATTTAAAGCTTCTTTGAGCTGCGCTTAGACAAGGAAAAAAGGAAAAAAAGCGCAGCGACCTTTTTTGTATAAAACAAGGGAATAAATGAGCATTTTCAGTCATTTTTGACAAAGTATCCATGAGTACAAAAATTTTCAGCTAAATCCTGTCTATAATTATATCGCGACGATTTATTATGAGGGAATCAACATGATTTATGCAGCCGCGCCATTAAATATAAATAGGGTAAAAACATTAACAATACAAACAAAAGCTAAAATAAAGAAAGATAAAACAGGAAAGAGTAAGAAAACAAAGTATAAAATAATATATAAACTAAAACGCCTATTCCAAAAAATTCAAGTCTTTTTCTCTTATAATGAAAAAGAAAGAAAAGCAAAAAAAGAAATATATAAATTATATTTGGCAGAAAGCAAATATATTGATGAAATGCAATCAGATAACATTACCGATAAAAAATTCAACTCGTTAATACATTCTATTCATACTATAAAATCACTATTATCACCAGGACATAAAGATAAAATATATTTATCATATGATAGCGAAAATAATATTGTTGTTAATATTGATGACGAAGAAAAAAATAACTTTGCCAAACATACACAAAGAAAACAGCAGTATAGACGAAATCATGTTTTTAGATGAAATCACCAACGATGAAAGAAAAGAGAACATCACAAGATTGTTTCCTTTGTCATCAACAAAAGAGGAAGGCTCACTACCAGAAAAAAACTGGATGATTTACAGTATATTTATACTGCTAGTAAAAAGAGTGAAGAAACAAAAGAAAAAAAAACAATTGAGGAGACAAATGAAAACGACATTCATTATGATAAAAAAAGAAGAGAACACATTGAACAAAGTGAAATATTTAAATCAATCGCTACTATAGAAAAAATAACACCTCAACAAGTCTCTGTGTTAATTGGGCACCTATGTCAAACAAGTGCAAATTTAACGGTAGGCACATTTTTTAATAGCGGTGATAGAAATTTTCATAAAGAAATTAAAAAAAGTAATGAAACCCTCACCTATTATTTCCAACAATGCAGTAAAGTCACGGATCATAAACATATTAGCGAACCTGAAATAACAGTGATCAATATAAAACAACAAGGTGCTGATCTCCTTCTTACCCATTCTTCCTGTGTCACTCCTTTTTGTCAATTTTCTGAAGATTCTTCTGATGAGGCCATCAAAGCCCAGGGCGGGATTCCACTTTGTATTTTTTATCATCAATAAGATTGATATTTAAGCATTTCGCAGACGAAATTTTCTTATTTGTTTAATTAATATACACAAATTGTGTGTTTTATAATCTAATGTTGATTAATTAATGAGTTGGATCCCGCCCTGCAGTATATGTAGGTTTCGAAAGAAGTCTATTATCCTCCCGCTATTTTCACTTTCATTCCCTTGGCTTCAAGTAATTGTTTTAGTAGATCCCTTTTATCACCTTGTATCTCAATCACCCCATTTTTCACCGCACCGCCACAACCACATTTCCTTTTTAATTCTGCTGCCAGCGTATTGAGTTGCTCATCACTGGCTGCAATCCCTGTAATCAAACTAACACCCTTCCCCCTACGACCATGTGTTTGGCGTTGAATACGAACGATGCCATCAACCCTTGTTAGTTCAGTTTTTACCTCAGGTAAAACAATGCGGCCTTTATCTGTGGAATACACTAATCGACTGTTATTATCCATCCTTCTACCTCTAAGAGCCTCGCTCAAGAAAATTTACAGGTGCTTTATAACTTATGAAACCAATGAATCACGTATAGCCTTGAGTGCCTTTGCTGGCTCCTTAGATTCGGTGATCGGGCGGCCAATAACCAAAAAATCAGCACCGGCATCCAACGCCTGTTTTGGCGTCATAACACGCTGCTGATCACCAACGACACTGCCGACGGGACGAATACCGGGGGTGACCAGTTTAAATGCTGTGCCACAACAATTTTTCAAATGCACTGCCTCTCGTCCCGAGCAAACCACACCATCTAAGCCACAATTGCGGCTTAATTTAGCTAAACGTTCCACCTGATTATTAACGCAATCATCAATACCCACCGCCGATAAATCATCCTCGTCCATACTGGTCAAGACCGTAACAGCAATCAACAGCGGCGCCTTTTTACCAAAATGTGATAATGCTTCTTTCGCCGCCACCAGCATTTTTTCACCGCCCACCGCATGCACATTGACCATCCATACACCCAAATCAGCTGCGGCCTTAACCGCTTGTGCCGTGGTGTGAGGAATATCATGAAATTTAACATCAAGAAAAATATCAAAGCCCCCATCCTGTAACTTCCTGATCCATTGAGGTCCCTGTGAAGTAAACATCTCTTTACCCACTTTTAGCCGACAATCCTGCGGACTGATACGATCAACAAAAGCTAAGGCATCATTAATATCAGCATAATCAAGTGCCACAATAATAGGTGATGCGTTGGCATTCATATCACTCTCTGTTTTCATTTGCATTTTTTACCTTTTTTGATATTCCCCCCTTCTATAAAGGGCGATTTAATAGAAAAATAGAAATTTTAACACAAGCTATATAAGAATAATTAATGTATGTTGTAACTAATAAGAGATTAAAGAAACTAAACGACGCATCAATTGATGAAAAAGAAAAAACGGGCGAAAAAGCACAGTTGCCTTTTTTGTACAAAACAAATGAGCATTTAAGACATGAGGATTGCGAGCACCGCTCAACGCAGAAATTCACACCACATAGTAGATTATTATCGACGAGCACAAAATATTTCAAACCATTTTATTGACCATCCAACCCCCTGATAGGCTTCACCGAAGCCCAACTGCGGCAGGAAGGACAATGCCAGTAAATAGAATGGGTCGCAAGACCACATTTATGGCAACGATAAGTCGGTTTGCTGTCAATTTGCTTGCCTACCATATCCCTTAGCAACAACAAACTTTCACGCGCGCTTCCCTCTTCCGCATCCGCCAAATGATAATCCATTAATCTATAAAATAGGCGCATAGTAGGATACTGCTGCAATTGTTTATTAATATAAGCTTGAGCAACATTTCGACCTTCTTTTTGTTCAATTAACTCAGCCATCATTAATTCCGCAGCCGTCCCGGTATTTTTTTTAACGCAACGGTGCAAGAATTTCGTCCAATTATCAATTTGCTGCAAACGTTGGTAACAACCTTGCAGCAAAGGTAATACTTCGCTAACGATGTTTTTATCTTGTTGCAACACCCGTTGTAGTGAATCGACTGCTTTAATCCATTCACTATTAGCAATATAAACTTGCCCTAGCATCATCGAAGCACGGGCACATTTTTTATCTACTAGAGCCGCCTTTTTCAATAAATGTTGGGCTTTATTTACATCATCATCATTCATCGCTTCTAATGCTAACTCACAATAAAAATGAGCAGCCTCTATGCGTTGCTCTTCTTTACCCAATTTGATTAATTTTTCTGCCACTTCAACCGCTTTTAACCACTCTTTCATCGCCTGATAAATAAGCAGTAACTGCTGTAACGCCCCAATACAAAAATCATGCTCATCAGTCAATCGGATAAACATGCTTTCCGCACGATCGTAAAGACCGGCCGTCATATAATCCCGCCCCAGTTGATAGCTCGCCAATAAACGTTGCTCAAACGTTAGCGAAGTATTTTCTATCAGCATTTGATGGATACGGATAGCGCGATCAACTTCACCGCGCGAACGAAATAAGTTTCCTAGCGTCAAATGCGCATCAACGGTAGAAGTTTCTTTTTTCATCATATTTAAAAATAAATCTACCGCTTTGTCCTGTTGATTAGAAAGTAAAAAATCAACACCTTCTACATATTCACGCGACAACCGATCCGCATTTTTTTGCTGAGTCTGCTGAACACTTCTGCGCCCCATATACCAGCCGTAGGCGGCCGCTATCGGTAATAGCAGAAATAGCAGTTCCAACATATCAATTATTTCCGGCGAGTTATATGGGAACGAATGACATTATCACTCTCTATGCTGTCAGCACTGTTTTTATCCACAGCACCTCTATCAGCATGATCAACAGACTTAGAAACACTGCATTCATTTTTAATGGCAGTAAGCTGAATAGGTTGTTCAAGCTGCACTTCAAGCCGTTTAATTTTGCGGTTAGCTCGCGCAAGAGATAAGCGTACTCGTAGGTAAAATAACCCACAAATAACCCATCCCAATGCAAATCCAGCGACAAAAAATAGCACTAATAATGTTGATACCCGATATTCACTCTGAGCCAATAGGTAATTAAAAGTGATGATCTGATCATTATGTGCCCCTAAACTAATTGAGATCACGAAGATCACCAGTGCTAACAAAAAAATTAGTAAATATTTCACATTTACCCCACTGCCGATAGATAGATTGATAGGTAGTTAGATAGTTATACCCATAGTCCTTAGCCAACAACGCAGCAGCTTAAAAGGCTAAAGGGTATAACAAGAAGATCACCTGTACCACAGCGTAAAAAATCTGTCCATTACGCCAAAAATACGGCATACAAGATGACACCACAAGCTTATTATTATTATTTTTGGCTGCCATTAATAGCCAGAAAGCCATACAATAACCGATTAAGCAGATTTACAGTATTTTCTTAAGAGTCTTATCCATTTATATGAAATTAAAACGTATAGCAGAAGAAGCTAAATTACCAACCCCCTGGGGCGAATTTTTGGTAGTCGGCTTTGAAGAAGACGGCGGTCATGAACACCTCGCACTAATTTTGGGAGACATCTCTGATGATAGCCCTATTTTATCAAGGATCCATTCTGAATGTCTGACTGGGGATGCACTATTTAGCCTACGCTGTGATTGTGGTGCTCAGCTTGAAGCTGCCATGAGCCAAATTGCAGCAGAAGGTCGTGGCGTTCTTATTTACCATCGCCAAGAAGGCCGTAATATTGGATTACTTAATAAGATCCGCGCTTATGCTTTACAAGATAAGGGAGCCGATACCGTTGAAGCAAATCATCAACTTGGTTTTGAAGCTGATGAACGCGATTTCACCCCCTGTGCCGATATATACAAATTACTGGGCATCAAATCAGTACGATTATTAACCAATAATCCAGAGAAGGTCGACACCCTAACCCAATCGGGAATTCATATCAAAGAACGAGTACCATTAACCGTCGGTCAAAATCCAAAAAATAAAAATTACCTCGCGACCAAAGGCACTAAAATGGGTCATTTATTTGACAATAAGTGACAGCGTCACTTAGAAGCCTGTTCGAAACCTCTTGTGCTCGCTGATACTTCGTCAAAATTGAGCGTCGCTCAAGAAAATTTCGAAGACAATTTCAAACGGGCTCTGATAACCCACTGCGAATAACATAATGCAAAATACCACCATGTTGAAAGTAGGTCAGCTCAGTAGCGGTATCAATACGACACAGCGTCTCGATCTTCCGCTGTTGGCCATGACTATCCGTTATGATAACAGATACTTTCTGACCCATACTCAATGCCGCCAGCCCACTGATACTGATTGATTCATCACCGGTTAATGCTAAAGATTTACGATCTATCCCTGAAATAAATTCCAGCGGGAGAATACCCATACCAATGAGATTTGAGCGATGAATACGTTCAAAAGACTCCGCTATCACAACTTTCACACCCAACAAACAAGGGCCCTTAGCCGCCCAATCACGACTGGAGCCCGAACCGTATTCTTTGCCCGCAATCACCACCAGCGGGATCGCTTCTTGCTGGTAGCGCATTGCCGCGTCATAGATTGTCATCGGCGCTTGTGACGGAATATGGCGGGTCATCCCCCCTTCAATAGCCGGTACCATTTCATTACGGATACGAATGTTGGCAAAGGTTCCCCTCATCATGATTTTATGATTACCCCGTCTGGAGCCATAAGAATTAAAGTCATCAATTTTGACGCCTTGATGACGCAAGTAATGCCCTGCCGGACTATCTGGTTTTATGTTTCCTGCCGGAGAAATATGATCAGTGGTCACTGAATCAGCAAAAATAGCCAAAATGCGTGCTTCTTTTATGTCCTCTATTTTTTCTGGTATCAGTTTCATGTCATCAAAAAAAGGAGGCTGACAGATATAAGTCGATTTTTCTTGCCAATGATAAGTGAGGGAACTTTCAATCGGGATCGCTTGCCAACTCTCATCACCGTTAAAAACTTCAGCGTATTCTTTAAGAAACATCTCTGTTTTGACGGCTTCTAACGCCGTAGCGATTTCCTGCGTACTCGGCCAGATGTCTTTTAGATAAATCGCTTTCCCCTGCTGATCTTGACCTAAAGGATCATCCGTCAGATTGATTTGTATATTCCCCGCCAAAGCATAAGCGACCACCAGCGGCGGGGAAGCTAGCCAGTTAGTTTTGATTAACGGGTGAATACGTCCTTCAAAATTTCGATTACCCGATAACACGGCACTTACGGTCAAATCTCCAGCGGCTATCGCTGTTTCAACTGCCTTAGGTAAAGCGCCTGAATTACCGATACAAGTGGTACAACCATAACCCACTAAGTTAAATCCCAGTTGATCAAGCGATGCTGTCAAACCCGCAGCATTAAGATACTCAGTGACCACTTTAGAGCCAGGGGCTAACGACGTTTTCACCCACGGCTTGGTTTTTAGCCCTTTTTCCACCGCTTTTTTAGCCAATAACCCCGCGGCCATCATGACACTAGGATTTGAAGTATTAGTACAAGAGGTAATCGCCGCTATCACCACAGCGCCGTCAGATAACCCACCGTTTTCATCATCTGTAGCGTTTTTATGGTTATTTTTATTATGGATGTCTAATGCTTTGAAGGCAGTAAAAGCCTGAGGGACTTGGGATAAAACCACCCGATCTTGTGGTCGTTTCGGTCCGGCAAGACTGGTGACCACTGTTGCCAGATCCAATGCTAATTGACAGGTAAAAATCGGTTCATCGCCAGGGTAACGCCATAGGCCTTGTGCTTTAGTATAGGCTTCGACTAAAGCAATTTGCTGATCACTACGCCCGCTTAAACGTAAATAATTCAAGGTCACTTCATCCACAGGAAAGAAGCCACAGGTTGCGCCAAATTCTGGCGACATATTGGCAATGGTCGCACGATCTGCCAGAGGTAAATCGGCCAAACCATCACCATAAAATTCAACGAATTTACCTACTACACCCTGTTTTCGTAACATTTCGGTGACTCTCAGCACCAAATCAGTGGCAGTGATCCCCTCATTCAATTTCCCCGTTAACTTAAAACCCACCACATCTGGGATCAACATTGAAATCGGCTGACCCAACATAGCCGCTTCAGCTTCGATACCACCCACCCCCCAACCTAAGATCCCCAACCCGTTAATCATAGTGGTATGAGAATCGGTACCTACCAAGGTATCTGGATAAGCGAAGCATTCATCTCCCTGTTGCTCATGCCATACGGTCTCACCCAAATATTCGAGATTAACTTGATGACAGATACCGGTTCCTGGTGGCACCACGCGAAAGCGATTAAAGGCTTGTTGACCCCAGCGCAAAAACGTATAACGCTCCAGGTTACGCGCCATTTCCATACGAACATTTTCACCAAAGGCATTTTCATCACCAAAATTATCCACAGTAACCGAATGATCAATGACCAAATCGACAGCAGAAAGCGGATTGACCCGTTTTACCTCCCCGCCCAAACGCTTCACGGCCTCACGCATTGCCGCCAGATCAACTATCGCAGGCACCCCGGTAAAATCCTGCATTAGCACGCGCACCGGTCGGTAGGCGATCTCCCTATCGCTATGACCCGTTGAAAGCCAGTCAACCATCGCTTGCAGATCGTTTTCCTTTACACTCTTACCATCAATATGCCTTAATAAGTTTTCTAACAAGACTTTCATTGATTTTGGCAGTCGATCAATATCCCCTAGAAAGGATGCCATTTTAGGTAAGCTGTAGTAACAATACTCTTTTTCTTGCACCACCAGCTTCGCTAAACTGTTTTTTGCGAGTTCTAATGACATTATACCCCCTGAACCAGGTTATAAAATTGATAGACTTAAATAATAGCGCCATACTGAATAATAATCAGTAAAATTGATTGGTTTCGATTTAAAACAGATAAAATTTAACCGCTCGATTTTTGAGAAAAATCGATTTATTTTATTACTGGTTAAATAATAATAGGAGTGCGAGATAGATATATCGATTAATAACAAAAATGAAAAAATGCCAGAAAGCCAAATAGATCTTTCCTATTTGGCTTTAAATTTATAATAAACCGTTCAGAAAAAATAAATAAAAATTATACGAAAGTACTATTTCCTATCGCCAAGAAATTAGCGCTATCAATATATACATTACGATTAAAATTATTATGACTCATTGTATTTTCATTATCACGTAATGAGGACATGGCCTGTGATAATGCTCCATCTAAAGTTCTATCTAATGTTTTATCTTTTGCATCCAGTATATTTACCAGATCATCGGGGAGACGTGTATCCTTGATAATATTTTCAATCAATCCTTCATTTTCTGGAGCAGGTATCACTATAAAATCAGCACCTGAATTAGGTGTCACCATCTCGGTGGGCAAGTGTGTCTCTTCTATCTTGACTGGGAGACTTTTCGCTTCAAAATTATAAGCTGTCTCCATATCATTATCATTTATAGCAGTGGCTATGTAATATGATTTATTTTTTAAAAAAATATTATTTAATATCAATTTATTAGTTTAAATTTTACAATCAATTTATACAGCCACGGTTATATCATCCTTGTACTTACTTTATTATTCGGTTTTACATCACGTCTATTTGCTACTTTCAGTTCATGATTAGCTTTATCTTTTCGTTGATTACGATAGAAAAAATCCACCACTAATGATAACGGAGAAAAAACCACGCCCCCAGTGAAACCGCTAGCCTTCATTACAGTATTTATATTAGTCATAACGTTATTAGCCATATTACGTCCTTAATGTATATTTCATTTTATTGACTGATGTTACGCAGCCGCCCCGGGAAATGAGATAATA
>JAIUCT010002599.1:0-12953 GCA_021307375.1 Tetraneura akinire | reverse complement strand
AAAAAAATTGATTGAAAAAAATGAAAAGAAACAAAAAATAATATCCCAGACAGCCAAAATACAAGATTTTTTTAAAAATGTAAAAATTAATGTACTTTCATAGTCGTATATTACATAATATAAACTATGCATATAAAATATGATATATCTAATTATTAATTATGTAAAATATTTTATATAAAGCATTTTATATTTTAAATGAAAAGTTAAATTTGAAATTAATTCACGGCATACGTTTAAATGGTGGCATTAAAGTAGTTTCAATTAAAATAAGTTTTAAATTTTTTAAAACTATTCTATTTTAAACTTATTTAAGGTTAGGTTAAGGCCCTGATTATAATTTATACTCGTATATCAACATCAGATATTCATATATTTTGTTTAGTTACTATTTTGTTAACCCTTTCAGTCCCAATGTACATACTTTTTAATATTATGTAATTAAATAATAATTTGAGTAAACTATTGTATTATGGTTTGAATTTACTTGAAATTTTGTGTAAATTACGATAAAATTATCATAATTAGGATGAAATTAATCAATACCTAATAAAATAACTCATAATTTAAAAAAAAACTATGTATATCACTATCATCGTTTTATCATATGATTTTTATATAATAGTTAATATTAGGAATACGTTGAATTGTTGGGAATTTTTTTCTTGTTTCTAGACACTGTTTTATATTTTATCACAGATTTCGTGATTACAACCACTATATAATATACATAACAGGTCCCAACATTTGTGTACATTGTAATGTACATTGGGACTCACCGACTTGACGTGATATTTCGTGCCATACGAATATGAATAACATTTCCACAATTTTCTTGACACTATCGTGTTTTGTTATTACTTTTCGTCTTATAATTTATAAAAATAATATATAAAAAATTATTGTAAACATTTGTATAATAAATTATAAATTTACAATTTTAATAATTAGCATTTTTTTTATTTTTTTCATTGTAAATATAGGGACCTACTTATTTCATTTTATATATTAAGTTATTATAATTTGAAGTATTTTTAATGAAGTTAAAAATAGCGTGGTTATTATTGTATGTGGTAGAGAATGAAGTAATAAAGGGGGGGCTGCATTTAAAAATCTGCTCCCAGGCGAAAAATTCCTTAACACGGCATTGTTAAAACTACAATATTTTCAATCTTCATACAATGACATATTATCATATTTAATATGAAATAAAAAATTGTATTCAACTCTTTTATAGTCATATATAATACAATTGAATATTTACACGACTCCAAAGAATGAAATATGAAAAATTCTTATATGAATCATTTAATTTACTTTATTCATTAAAATCCGGTTTAACTCAAAGTACCAATGATATAGTGTAATACACAATATTAGCACAAATATAATTTCCTACAAAATACTACTTATAAATTTCCATCAAAATAATAATCAATACGTTGGTCCAAAATTTATTTCTTGATCAAACTTTACGTTTTAAACAGAAATAATATAAAAATCAACGGTACAAAATTTCTAAATTGCAAGAGAAAAAGAGAGAGATGGAGGATTGTAAAATAATTTCTTTTTTGGCTTACCTGAAGAACTGGTACAAGGCCGTGAAGAATTGCAGCTCTGACCCAGAGACTCGTACGCGGCTGCAATTGTTTTAAATTGAGCACTAAGAGAAATGCACATGGTCACCATTAAATTGGTGAATATTACAATAATGATTACGGTCAATATGAAAGCGATTATATCAAGAACATATATAAACACCCAAAATCCTTTGTATAAATCAACTTTAAAGTATACAGTCTTCAACACGTTCGGATGCACGATCCAGAGTACTATAAGTGAATAACAAAAGCTGGTGAAGATGCGGAGTATAGTTCGACTATTTCGCCGACTCTGGATCAACTCATCAGCGTGCTTAAGTCCGCAACTCGTGAATGTGAAACGGGCTACGTTCAACATGATACGCAGTTCATTTCTGTGTTTCATTATCAATATTCCCTTATATAAACTTTGTAACACGAGGTTTCCAGTTATGATAAAATACGCAGCCATCCCGAGGTGAACGAATGCATGACAAAATCGAATGAACTGACACACTGGCATCAACCATAGGAGCGTTAAAATGATTCTGTGGTATCTGGAACCGTTTTCGGACGAGTACAATATTTGGTACAGTCCTATGAGCTTAAATAGTCTCACATCCATAATGATACTGTCGTTGGAATCTACAAAGATCTCCATGTTGGTTGTCGTCATAACGCACAATGATAAATTATTGTTTGTTTCTTTTATAAAATAACGCCTTTTTTATGATTTAATAATAAACAGTGAATTTTTTTATAGTAATAATTTTAAAAACAAATCTACTTAAAACAATCAAATAGAAATTTTTTTTCAAATACGTTTATTACATTTATACTTTGTTAGAAATATATGTATTATAATATGTTAGGATATGTTAGGTGTATATCTCGGCATTCTCTTCAACACTAACGTCCTCTGCTACAAAGTACTACCTATATTACAATGATACGGATCGTACTATTGATCGTCAGTTATAAATATTATTGATTAAATTATTATAACTTATAAAA
This sequence comes from Tetraneura akinire, assembly GCA_021307375.1. Classification (NCBI taxonomy): domain Eukaryota; kingdom Metazoa; phylum Arthropoda; class Insecta; order Hemiptera; family Aphididae; genus Tetraneura; species Tetraneura akinire. Next base: position 10,359 of record JAIUCT010002599.1, on the reverse strand, counting down.
CCATTGGTTATAAATTTATAATATTATAAAGTCCGTTTCTCAGTAACAATTTCAATAAACACATACGTAAAGTCGTAAATATTTTAATATTTTAATACCAGTCTAAGCAGAATAGGAAAAGTTCGATGTAAGTTATACACTGTGAATTTGATTAACAATTCATTAAGGGAAACATCATAGACAAATGTTCAAAAGTTTATATTACCTTTACGCATATTATGTGGTGATATGACCAGAGAATATTATCAAATATCTCTTTTTTTAGGGATCAGTACATTTGCCCGACAATACATTTTACATATTTTTAATGTACGTAATATTAATATATATAATATATATTATTATTATTATTATTATTATTATTATTATTATTATTATTATTATTATTATTATTATAGTTGTGAGAGGTCTATTAAGTAACGTTTCAATTAGGTAGTTTTAAATTATCTGATTGAAAAAAAAAATAGCAATTTCGAGATATAATATCGCTAACCTTAGTAACTAAATATCTAAATATTGTGTAGGTACATTTAAATTACCATTTTTTTTTATAGGTGATGGTCATGTGTACTCGATTCTTTGGAAAAATTATTATCACCAATTGTATATAATTTTGCCTTGCACGTGTTCTGTACCTACACATTTCCAACCAATTTTTTCGGATTTTAATTCCGTATACTCGAATATTTAAAATTATTTTTTATTAAAAGAACATTTTTACATTGACTGTAAATAACATTTATATCACTTGTCATATTAATAAATAAATAAAAAACTTAATTAAGATTTTTAATAACTAAATATGAATATACTATACTGAGTGGATCACTGCAATCGATTCGTTATATGACTGTTATGAGTTACAAAGCATGATAGTCACAAAATTGAACACACTTATAGACATGGGAAATTTTTAAATTAATCGATACACAATATATTATGGTCATTATAGGTTTAGTTATTGATATGTGTAGCTCTAGTGTAATAGATATTTCAAACAATTTTATTGCATGCGGACTTTTGGTGTTTAAAATATTTTTAGAATGCAGAGCTACACATAGGTCCGTTCACATAGGTATTATATATAGGTTCACATATATATTAATTATATGTGATATAAATTTGGAATCCGAAATAACAGTCCGATTTTCATGAATAGCATATGTGTCCGGTTGGAAAGTGTATGTTCTTGGTACTTTGTTTAGGTCATTTTTCGAATTTCTCAAAATTGACCCTATGCGTGATTTATATCAGCGTCTGTCAGTAAAGCAATATATTGTAATTGAAATGTGTTTAAATCAAATAGTATCTGTCACACAAACTTTGTATTTATTTTAAGGGCCTATCAATACACAATTTGAACTACTTTTCAAAATTTTAATTTTCTCTTACTACGAAATATTCTATATTCTAACCTTTATTTATCTTCATATTATAATATAAAATTATAATGCATTATGCATCATTTATTTGATTAACTATTTAACATTAAGTTTTATTATAGTAATTATATACTTAGATAAAATCAGTACCTACATTATAAGTATTATATTTTAATATAATTATTTAGTTCAATTATTTATAATTGCAAATATTTAATTATTAATTAATATTACATATTGTAATATACTCGTATACGTATATCTATACACTTTTTTTAATTATTCATTATAATTTAAATATTATATAATTATTTATTTTCAATTACAATAAACTAACTGATTTTATTTTTATTTTATATTTTCAAGGTAGCTATGTTATTTATATAAAAAAAAAAAAATAAAAAAAAATACGAATTCTTTTATATTAAAAATTAAATATCAACGTTCTAAAAAGTTGAAAAATTAAATTATATTGTAGTAAAATAATATATAACAAAAACCTTGACAGTTTCGATAAGTTCAAACGTCCATTTTATAAATTATTAAGCAAAAGACTACTGAATTCATGAATTGGGGTGTACATATTATATATACAGCGCGTGACATAATATATTATTTAGAATTATAAATCGACGTACGTTAGACTTTCATAATATATTCATACTTAATTATATATACTTATATTTAGGTATCTACTTATTATATATATTTTAGAGGCACGAGGCTATGACCAAAAAAAGTTATACAGAAAATCGAAGCCCATAGTTGTTACAGCGTTGCCCTAGTCGTCGTCGCGGTCGGTCGTTATTAAATTTTTATGTACTCGTATCGTTATTATATACGTATATCGGATAACATATAATAGCCAATTGTGTCCGTTGCGGTAAAAACGTGTGTAATTATTTACTATCGTTTGCACCGTGACAAAACGCTATTATTATTCGTTTAATGAACAGACGTAGGTGCCTAATTTTGAACCATATATATACTATATACCTACATATTTTACTATAGTCGGAAATCGATAACGATATATTATTTACGACAGTAAAACATACGCGACACGCTGCAGAGATTTCGTGTGGAATTGAACATTAATTTATATTTTTATTAGTAAGTACATCAGTCGTCATTCGTATACCGTAAAATAATAAAATATTATATTTCGAATATATCTATGATTTTTAGATTCTGAGCGAAGCGAAGAATGTATTGGTTTTACAATGATGTGTGTCTTTTTTTCTTTTTTTTTTGTAATTATATATTTTACCCAGTAGGCAAATTGATCATATTATTATAATAAAATATAACAATAATTCTAAACATAATATTATTTTATTCTTATCATGCTGTATAGTTATAATATTCCGTCAAATATTGGCTATAGCCCCTATAGGTATATAAATTCATAATATTATAATCCCAGATCCGATTCTTGATTTGGAATGAAGCGAATAATGTATGGTTTTACAATAGTATATGTGAATTATTCTTCTTTTTGAAATTTTTATATCAAAAGAATATTACACCAAGTTAATTTTTTATAAAGGTCTTTTTTTGTATTTCTCAGTGGTTATTTTACAAGTTAGAAAAAATTATTGAAAAATAGTAATATTGGAAAAAACTAAAATATTGATTATTTTAATTTTAATTATTTAAAAATTATAAATTATAAACACTTTTCGGGCTAACCAGTTTCATTACGCGACCATATTTATCTACAGTCGTAGACAGTAATAAAAACGCGATAGAACGAAACTACTTAAAAAACGGACGAAATTTTTAAAAATAGGTCTATAATATAAAAGCACTATTTCTTGTACAAAATAAAAAAAAAAAAAAAAGATGAGCTGATACTCCTGCCGCACAGGATACAGGTGTGCGGATCATAGCGTTTAATTTTACTTAGAATTTGAATGCAATGATAAACAAATGCAATGGCATTCGAAAAAACGATTCTGAGCGAAGTTCAGTCAGATTATAATTTTCGTTTGAACTAAAAATATCAATTTAAAACAGCTATAAAAAAAAATTGAGATTAGGGATTTTTTTAATATTTTAGTATGATGTTAAGTAATATGTAAGTATACTTCAGTAAAATTTTCAGACTAAAATACTCAAAATTGACAATTTTATCACACATTATATACGTAAAAACGTGAATTTTACGAAATTTTTAAAGTCCTATATTTTGGAGAAAAATTAATGTAACGGTTCCAAAATTATACCACATATATATAGTAGCTATGTGAACATCCAAAAAAAATTTCAGGTCTCTATCTTAAAAATTGCCTGAGTTATCGTGAAATATAGAAATCGAATTCGTCGAAATTTCATTTTTCGCGAAAAATGCAGTTTTTTCGTCATTTTTTCGCCGTTTTTTCTACCGCATAGCGTCAATTTTGAGAAATTCAAAAAATGACCTAAGTAAAGTACCAACTACGTTCACTTTGCTACCGGAAACATACCCTTTTCGTGAAAATCGGAGCATTATTTCGGGTAGTATTTTTGTACACAGACATAAAAACAAAAAATAATCACACATCATTGTAAAACCAATACATTCTTCGCTTCGCTCAGAATCTAAAATCAATGATATATACTTTTAATAACTAATTATTATGCATGATGTACGCATAATATATCATACCAGTCATAAGTAAATAATGAAGTATTAATGTATATTGGATTTTACATTCATAACATAATAAATACAAATACAGTACAATATAAAATTAATTTTCTATAAATTAACAATAATATTTAAACCAAGTCGATTTTATGTCTGAAAATTCATAATACCAAAAATAAATACCGAAAATTTTTTTGGGTGTTCAAACCGCTACTTTATATATACGACTATGGTAACATTTTGGATTCGTTACATTCATTTTTCTACAAAAGATAGGACTTTATATATTTCTAAAATTCTCGTTTTGATGTTTATAATGTTTGATAAAATTGGCAATTTAGGGCATTAAGGTCAGAAAATTTTTCTGAAGAATTCTTACATAGTACTTAACATCATATTACATATTAGAAATATTCCTCGTCTCGATTTTTTTTTATAGGTGTTTTAAGTTGAAATTTCAGTAAAATCAATATTTAAAGTATTTATATGGATTTTTAAGTATGACGGCATTTTTTCTACCAGAAATAATGCTCCGATATTTACGAATTACGAATAGTATGGATTATCAGTAGAAAATTGGATGTAGTTGATACTTGATTTAGATTATTTTTCGAATTTTCCAAAATTACCCCTATGTGGTAGAAAAAACGACAAATAACAAGGAAAAAACGACGAAAAAACGGAATTTTTCACGAAAATTGAAATTTTGACGAATTCGATTTCAATATTTGATGATAACTTGGGCAATTTTGAAGTTGGAGACTTGAAAATTTTATAGGGTGTCTTTTATGTACTATATGTGTGATAAAATTTTATGTTTTAATTATTTCATAAAGAATGTCAAAATTTTAATTAATTGCTACATTATCTGAGATGAACTTCGCTCAAAATCGTTTTTCGAATGCAATGGTTTATCATTGCATTCAAATTCTTATTAAAATTTAACACTATGATTTGCACACCTGTATCCTATATGTCAGGAGTATTAGCCTAACCGTTTTTTCGTCGTTTTTTCTATATTGTATATTTGTATATTGTTATACAAATAAATTTTTATTCTCGTATGAAATGTTCTGAAATTAAAATAATAAAAAATATTGTAAAATCAAATTATTATAGATGCTTAATATTTTTATACTGAAAAATACCTTTAAATTATTTATTGTTGCACTGGATAATCAGCGACTCCTTCAAGTTTTCCTATATATATAGTTAACCTATATATGACCGGCGGTCAAATATTTTGAAATATTAACTACCTACTTTTAGAAGAAATGTTCACGATTTTATTTTAATTGTTATATCTTTATTTGATTATACAATAATTTAAAACGACCGTTTAAAAAAATTATTTTTGGAACGTAAAAATTAATAAATAAGTACCCAAATTTAATTATAACAATAAATATTACTTAAAAAATTAAAAAATTACCTATAAATGCTAAAAAATGTCATCAAATCTTAAATAGTCAGAAAAATGCAATAAATGCAAAATAAAATTTACAAATTAGAATTTGTTGATGATAAAATCAAATTTTGTGCTTGGAAAGCTATATCGTAGAAATCACGAAAAAAAATGAAAAATCCTATACTATCCTAGCCATAATAATTATTAATAATAAACTAACTAAACTATTATTCTTATTATTTTTTTTTCAGACAAAAATCAAATGAAAATCGTTCGGATGGGTCAATTCACGTCGATAAAGTGAATAAATAATAATCATATTTAATATTAAAAATTAATAATTAAATTTTGTATTAACAATTATTTTTTACAAAAATAATTCTTGTTTAAATATGACCAAAACATTGTGTTAAAAATAAAAAATAAATACATATATATATACCTATATTACTTTTGTACTTATAGAGATCTGATTGTGACCAATTTCTACCAAATAAATATGATTGTGCATTCACAAGTCAAATTAATAATTATAATACCAATAGAAGAGGACCTAAAGAATATTACAGGAAGATATTTAGGTGACACTCTCTTGAAAGGTATCGTTATTGACAATCTTAATTAATATTATAAAAATGATGTTCTCTTATGATAATATTTCATATATTTATAATTTTTGTAATTAAACTAGAAATAAAATATTTTTTTAATTTATAATAATTTTTCAGACAAACATCAAGAGAAAATATTACATACAAAAAGCCAAATTTTAATAATGTAAGTAAAAAATAATCATATTTAATTTTAAAAAATGTGTTATATTTCTTTTTAATTCATTATAATTTTATATATATATATATAAAAAAACTATTTGTTGTTTACATATAATTTCAATGTAGAGGTAAAAAAAAAAAAAATAGTTTAATTTTTTGTTCTTGTAGAGATCTGATTGTGTCGAATACGTGGAAAATGCATATGATTCCAAACCTAGAAACCTTGTAACATGCAAAGAGTCCAATAAAGATAATGTAAGTAAAAGAAAATTGTATTTAATAATTTAATATTAAAATATATTAGTATTATTTTCGTTTTAATGATCAATTTATAGGAGAACACTTTGTTGTTTTCATATGATTTAAATATAGAGTTAAAATAAATTTAAAATGTATGTTATTTTTACTTCTAGAAATCTGATCGTAACAAATTTATGAAGAATGCGTGCGCACCCGTAAATAACTTTAATAAGAATAACAATAAACCCAAAACAATGAAACGTGGTAAAAATAACAGAGTGAAGTGGAGCAGGTATGAGAGTGAAAGGTATTATTATTATCACACTTAATTAATATTATTTTAGTGAAAATAATTTCCTCTTCAATGTTACGTAGTTCTTATAATTTATTGTAAATAATTTTGTTTTGTTTTTTTTTTTTTTTTTTTATTGTAGCAAACCTGATGATTATAATCGTGCATATTGATATCGAAGTCTATTATACCCTACGCAACAACTTTTAATATTTTCAAATACCGATATAAAATTCCAATTTATATCTTTATATATTTATACGTATATCGTACTTTTGGCTACATGTTTATAATTCTTTTTTTAATTTATATTATTATATAATTTTGTTCCATGTTATTATTGTCATATATATATGTATATATATATTTATTTATTTATATATATATATAAACTCTGTTTCTATTGTTATTTGTTATATATATATTAATAATATGTATTTTATTGTTATTATATATGTATATTCCATATATGATATTTTTTTATCAATTTTATGTTTAAATTGTTATATTATAATTCAATTAATTAATTATTTGTAATTTTGTTTAAATAAATTATTTATTTATTACTATATTTTGTTTATATTTCTCTGGTTCTTATTTATATGCTTGCATATTAGTGAGCACATTATTTTATTAAGTGCTTGTTTTAACGATTTTTTAACTGTTTATTTGGTATTATTTAACTTTAACTTAATCTATAGGCTCTAATTGTAGTATAATAAAGGTAATAAAGGTTGAAGTTTAGAACCCATATCATTAAAATTACTGATCGGGCAATATAATATTTTTTTACTACCTATCTATATGTTTTCAAACTAATACCTATTATACAATAATAATTATAATGATGTATTAAGAACAACATGCAAGGCTAAAAACTGTGTTATATTAAAGTAAACAATTAATAATAATATGTTTTAAGAAATTATCATTTTTATTCGATGAATTTGATAAATATTTTTTTTTATTATTATTTTTTAGACTTAATACCACAACACTCATAAAATAAGCTCAATTTTAATTAATTAATTAAAATTGTATTATGTTATACTTACATAAATTTTCAAAATATATTAAATAAATAAATATTATATATATATATATATATATATATATGTATTATATATCTTATATTATACTATCAGAATCGTTATTTCTTTGATGTCACAATATTCATTTATATTTTATAATTTAAAATAAATTTATTTTTCCCGGATTACATTCTATATTTTACTTTTCTAATACTACACTTGTACGGTAATATATTATTTTACTTTTACATGACATGCTACTTCTAAGATATGCATTATAACTTATCAATATTATATGTATATTGATTATTTACCGATTTAAAATAATCAGGGTAATTATTATTGAATAAAATGTAGGTTTTTTACTTGATAGTAAATGTCCACATACATTAATTTTATATTGATAAATAGCCTTGGACCTTACAAAATGTAAATTCGGTCCTTTATATTAAAAACAGAGGTACATAATGAGAAGAATATAATACCAAAATACGTCCAGTGTTCTTGCAAGAGAGAAGAGGTCACACATCCGCAAGTAGGTACTTACAAACTACGTCCGACATATACGTTTAACAACAGTGATCGGACGATAAGTATAATATGGTGTATTTAACGCGTGGTTTGGTCGTTGTCGATAACGTCGTTTTTGGATATATTTTATTATTTAGTTTTAATTATTATACTTTTGCCGATTAATTTAATGATAAGTATAATAGTACGGTAAAAGTTGTTTTTTTCACTCTTATATTTGATAATTGTCTCTCATATTTGACTCAGGCGTAGTATAAGATAATATATTAATATGTGAGAAAAAAATAATTTAAAATGTTAACATATAAATGTAATATATATTATTTTATAGCAAGTCGGAGTAAACGTTTAGGTGAAAGGAAATATATTAATTTATTTTATGATAATAAGAAATACTTATACTTATAAATAGGCTTGTTTACGGGGGGTCTGGTAGGCACTGACCCCCTGGACGTTAAAATGTCAGCACGACATCCGATATGATAAAATTTAATTATCATATTGATCATTTTAGATTCTGAGCGAAGCGAAGAATGTATTGGTTTTACAATGTTGTGTGATTTTTTTTTTTTTTTTTTTTATGTCTGTGTACAAAAATACTACCCGAAATAATGCTTTTCACGAATAGCATATGTTTCCGATAGAAAAGTGGATGTACTTGGTACTTTACTTAAGTCATTTTTTGAATTTCTCAAAATTGACGCTATGCGGTAGAAAAAACGGCGAAAAAATGACGAAAAAACGGCATTTTTCGCGAAAAATGAAATTTCGACGAAATCGATTTCTATATTTCACGATAACTCAGGCAATTTTTATGATAGCGATTCGAAAAAATTTTTGGGTGTTCACATAGCTATTACATATATGTGGTAAAATTTTGGAACTGTTACGGTCATTTTTCTACAAAATATTGGACATTGAATATTTCATAAAATTCTCGTTCTTACGTATATAATGTTTGATAAAATTGGCAATTTTTGATATTAGGGTCTGAATATTTTACTGAAGTATACTTACATATTACTTAACATCATACTAAAATATTGGAAAAATCCCTAATCTCAATTTTTTTTTATAGCTGTTTTAAGTTGATATTTTTAGTTCAAACGAAAATTATAATCTGACTGAACTTCGCTCAGAATCGTTTTTTCGAATGCAATGGTTTATCATTGCATTCAAATTCTAATTAAAATTAAACGCTATGATTCACACACCTGTATCCTGTGCGGCAGGAGTATCCTCATCTTTTGTTAAATTGTTATGCCTAATGTTTAGCATTCATAAATTTTTCTTTTTAATATATATTAAAACAATATTATTGTTCTGTTTGAGGTTTGACTGTTTATTAATAGAATTTGATAAATTAATATAAAATTGATTAAAAAGTACGATTAAAAACAACTTAAAAAGAAATTACAAAAATATCTAAAATTAAATGATACTTCTATGCCTAACGCATTATGTTAACAAATCAAATAATTATTGTTAGAAATACATACAAAAATACGTTTTTTGGATATAAATTAGGTATTATACATAATTACGTAATAAATAATCAATAACTAATAAAGAATTAAGACATTAAGTACGACACTATGTGTAAGACCAAAAATGTATTTTGTTTTATTTTTAACGTAAAACTACAAAACAATTATTTTACATAAATATCTGTTTTTTAGATTTGTGTAATATATTTTATATAAAACATAAACTAGCAACTAGGCGTTCTCTTTGAAATGTTTTTGAGAAAACAAGTCCTCGGGCTACCCTTTTACAAGTCATACATAAAGTGAAAAAATATTGATTTACGGCCAATAAAACACGGAAGACAAATCAGTAGTTAGTAAAAGCATAGTAGGCAGTTATTAGTGTGAAGGACGTTGTGCGAGAACGTCAAAGTAACGCTGTGTAATTACTAGTAAAATATCAATAAACCTCTAATAGTAAAATATTATGCGTGTTTTAATTCACTTTAACACGTAAAAACAATTAGTAAGTACGTCTATATTGTAGAGAACGATTCGTGTGATGTAGTACATTGCCGGTAAACATATCACCGTTATTGTGACG
>JAIUCT010002497.1:0-13474 GCA_021307375.1 Tetraneura akinire | reverse complement strand
TGAGTGAACTGCAAAATCTTAGAGCTGCGTAACATCAGTTATTAAGGAAGCGAATTTATGGCACACAAAAAAGCAGGTGGTTCGACACGTAATGGTCGCGATTCTGAAAGTAAACGTCTTGGTGTAAAACGTTTTGGTGGAGAGACGGTTCTAGCGGGTAGTATTATTGTTCGTCAACGCGGTACAAAATTCCACGCTGGTGTTAACGTCGGTTGCGGTAGAGATCATACTTTGTATGCCTTGACTGATGGCAAGATAAAATTCAATGTTCAGGGTGCGAAAAATCGTAAATTTGTTAGCATTGAAGCTGAATAAATTTTCTTTATTTTATCGAATAAGATATAAGCCTCGCAGAAATTGCGGGGCTTTTTGCTATGAGCCCCTGATCAAAAAGATGACTTAGTACCTGTTCGAAATCTCTTGTGCTTGCTGATACTTTGTCAAAAGAGGGGCAAGACAAACAACCTATCGACCTATTATATACCCACATTCCTTGAAATTGCCGCTAGGCGCGGCCAGGGTGTGAGGCCGATGAGCGTAGACATACTCTACCTGATGAGGCGAGCACCCGCAGACAACAAAGCCGTAACTTGAAAGGCGAAGGGTATAGTAGCCAGGCCAATGAATTATGGAGAGTATTAAATGAAATTTGTAGATGAGGCTACCATCCTGGTCGTGGCAGGTGATGGTGGTAACGGCTGTGTTAGTTTTCGACGCGAAAAATATATTCCCAACGGTGGCCCTAACGGAGGCGATGGGGGTGATGGCGGCGATATTTACTTAATGGCTGATGAAAATTTGAATACATTGATCGACTACCGTTTTATAAAAACTTTCCGTGCCGAACGCGGCCAAAATGGGCAAAGCAGTGACTGTACAGGGAGACGCGGCAAAGATATTACTATTCATGTGCCAGTAGGAACCCGTATTTTTGACCAAACTACGGGCGAAATACTAGGGGATATGCTGCATCACCAGCAACGTCTGATGGTGGCAAAAGGAGGCTTCCACGGATTAGGAAATACACGTTTTAAATCATCGATTAATCGCTCCCCTCGCCAAAAAACACTGGGTACAGCAGGTGAAACGCGAGAGCTGGCATTAGAGCTATTATTGTTGGCCGATGTAGGCATGTTAGGGCTACCGAATGCCGGCAAGTCTACGTTTATTCGCGCGGTTTCTGCCGCTAAACCTAAAGTTGCCGATTATCCCTTTACTACTTTGATCCCAAGCCTGGGTGTAGTGAGAATGGATCATCAACAAAGTTTTGTGGTGGCGGATATTCCTGGATTAATTGCCGGAGCATCGGCGGGAGTCGGTTTAGGTATTCGTTTTTTGAAACATTTAGAACGATGCCGGGTGTTATTACATTTGATTGATCTCGCGCCTATAGATGGCTCCGATCCCGTTGAAAATGCAAAAATCATTATTAACGAACTACAGCTATACAATGCCAACCTTGTTGATAAACCCCGTTGGTTAGTTTTCAACAAAGTCGATTTACTCGACGAAAAAGAAGCCGAAGTACGCGCTAAAATTATTGCCACTGCTTTAGGATGGCAGGAAAAATATTATACTATTTCGGCGGTCAATCGGCATGGTGTTGAGGCACTTTGTTGGGATGTAATGAATTTCATCAATACTCAGCCCAAAATGCTGCCGGTAGAAGAAAAAACATCGGAAGACATGGCTTTTAAGTGGGATGACAATCATCAACAACCGTCAACGTCTTCCGACATAAAAACAGAACAAATCTGGCAGGATGATTAAGGTGAATCTGAATCATCAGTAGACTTCGTTCATAACCTACTGCGTGATACGGATCCTGCGTTACCCGGTGCGCGCAATCTTCATGTACTTATATAACGAAGATTGCTGTGCGTCGGGCGCCTTGATTTCGCGCCACGCATAACGGTTTTGCAAGAAGTCTATTGAGAAAAATTTATTTCTTTTTAGCTTTCGGGTTAGGTAAGTCAGTAATGCTGCCTTCAAATATCTCAGCCGCCAGCCCCACGGATTCATGCAAGGTTGGATGTGCATGAATTGTCAGCGCTAGATCTTCTGCATCACAACCCATTTCAATCGCTAAACCGATTTCACCTAATAATTCGCCACCATTGCTGCCAACAATGGCACCACCGATGATGCGGTGAGTTTCTTTATCAAAAATCAGTTTGGTGATCCCTTCAGCACAATCAGAGGCAATCGCTCGCCCTGATGCAGCCCATGGGAATGTTGCCGTTTCAAAGCTGATACCTTTTTCTTTTGCTTCTTTTTCAGTTACACCCACCCAAGCTACTTCTGGCTCGGTGTAGGCGATAGAGGGGATCACTTTGGGATCGAAATAATGTTTTTTGCCTGCGATCACTTCCGCAGCAACATGACCTTCATGTACTCCTTTATGTGCTAGCATCGGTTGACCAACGATATCACCAATGGCGAAAATATGTGGCACATTGGTACGTAACTGTTTATCAACGTTAATAAAACCCTGCTCGCTTACCTCAACATCTGCTTTTCCCGCATCCAGTGATTTACCATTGGGTACGCGGCCAACAGCAACCAGAACCACGTCATAACACTTAGGCTCTGTAGGCGCTTTTTTGCCTTCCATCGTCACGTAGATGCCCTTTGCTTTCGCTTCAACCTTTGTGACTTTGGTTTCGAGCATTAAGTTAAATTGTTTACTGATCTTGTTAGTGAAAACCTTAATGACGTCTTTATCTGCCGCTGGGATCACTTGATCAAACATTTCGACCACATCAATTTCAGAGCCTAGCGCACGATAAACCGTCGCCATTTCTAAGCCGATAATGCCTCCACCCATGATAAGCAATTTTTTAGGAACGCTTTTCAGCTTCAATGCATCGGTGGAATCCCATATGCGTGGATCTTCATAAGGAATAAAAGGAAGTGCCGTTGGATGAGAGCCTGCAGCAATAATGGCATGATCGAAAGTAATAGTGTCAGTAATTTCACCTGCTGTATTTTCTACTGCTAATGTATTAGCGCTGGTAAATTTACCTTTTCCCTTGACCACGTTAACTTTACGGCTTTTGGCCATCCCCGCTAAACCACCGGTCAATTGCGAGATTACTTTTTCTTTCCAGCCCCGCACTTTATCCAGTTCAATGCTAGGTTCACCAAACGCAATGCCATGATCACCAAGCGCCTTAGCTTCGTTGATCACTTTCGCTACATGTAATAACGCCTTAGAAGGGATGCAGCCAACGTTGAGGCAGACACCACCCAAAGTGGGGTGATATTCAACCAATACAGTTTCCAGGCCTAAATCTGCGCAGCGAAAAGCAGCCGAGTAGCCTGCCGGACCAGCGCCTATTACCACCACCTGAGTTTTTATTTTCGTACTCATCATGCCCTCTTGCATTTTTTGTCTAGTATAGCCTTCGCCTTTGAAGCCGCCACGGGGGCTCGCCCGAATCATCTAGTACGTCTACACTCATCGGCCTCACACCCTGGCCGCCTTGCCGTAACTCAAAATTCATTGGGTATAGATAATGATTACATAATCAAACGACGGATATCCGCCATGATACTGCCAATATGGCTAACAAAACGAGCACCCGCTGCCCCGTCGATCACACGATGGTCAAAGGAAAGAGAGAGCGGTAACATCAAGCGCGGCTCAAATTCTTTACCATTCCATATCGGTTTGATAGAGGATTTGGAAACACCCAGGATCGCCACTTCCGGCGCATTAACGATAGGCGTAAATGCTGTACCACCAATGCCACCCAAGCTGGAGATGGTAAAACAGCCTCCCTGCATATCAGCCGCCGTCAGCTTGCCTTCACGTGCTTTTTGAGAAATTAAGGCTAATTCCCGTGACAATTCTATAACGCTTTTTTTGTTAACATCACGGAATACAGGGACAACTAAACCATTAGGGGTATCAACCGCTACACCAATATTGATATATTTTTTTAGCGTGAGTGTCTGTGCATCTGCGGAAAGCGAGCTGTTAAAACGTGGATAAGCCTCGAGTGCATTGGCCACCGCTTTCATGACAAACACTAATGGGGTGATTTTTACCGCTAATTTTTTCTTTTCTGCTTCGCTATTTTGTTGTTTGCGGAAAGCTTCAAGCTCAGTGATGTCGGTTTCATCAAATTGAGTGACATGTGGAATAACGACCCAGTTACGGCTTAGATTGGCGCCTGAGATTTTTTGGATGCGACCCAATTCGACTTCTTCAACTTCACCGAATTTGCTGAAATCCACTTTTGGCCAAGGTAACGTGCCTGGCAAGCCCCCGGTAGTAACGGCACCCGATTCAGCAGCGTTAACCACATTTTCTACATATCGCTGTAAATCTTCACGTAGGATGCGTCCTTTACGACCAGTGGCCGTCACTTTTGCCAAATTAATACCGACCTCACGTGCCAAACGCCGGATAACAGGCGTTGCATGAACGTAAGCTGAGTTTTCGGTAAAATCATCAGTGTTTGCTATTTGACTGTGATTCGCTTCGTTGTTATCGATTTTTGTCTTATCAATATGACTGTTATCCGTGGCGATAGGCGCTGTTTCCACGGCGGGTTTTTCTTCTACATTGCTAGCCACCTCACAGATCATAATTAGCTTGCCCGTTTCGATTTTGTCACCTAGCGCCACTTTAATTTCTTTGATGATACCCGCGTGTGGAGAAGGGATCTCCATCGACGCTTTATCCCCTTCAACGGTCAGCAATGATTGTTCAATTTCAATCGTATCACCTACCTTGACCATAATTTCGGTGATTTCCACTGCGTCAGTACCAATATCCGGTACCTTGATTTCAATAGACATAAATAGTTTTACCTTTTATTGCTAGCCTGTTATGCCAAACGAGGATTGATCTTATCAGCATCAATACCAAATTTAATGATGGCTTCTGCCACTACCTTGCTATCAATGTCACCCTGTTTAGCCAATTCGCTTAAGGCAGCGACCACCACATAAGATGCATCAACTTCAAAGTGATGACGTAAATTTTCGCGGCTATCAGAACGACCATAGCCATCCGTGCCTAATACGCAAAATTGGCGGGCTGGAAGATAGCTCCGGATCTGCTCAGCGAATAATTTCATATAGTCAGTCGAAGCAACGGTAGGAGCATCATGCATCACTTGCGTGATATAAGGCGTACGTGGTGTTTCTGTTGGATGCAGCCTGTTCCAGCGTTCACAATCTTGACCATCACGCGCTAATTCGGTAAAAGAAGTGACACTATACACATCAGAGCCTAGGTTATAGTCTTCAGATAAGATTTGCGCCGCTTGACGCACATGACGCAAAATGGCGCCTGATCCCATCAACTGCACTTTACCTTTGCTTCCTTCAAGCGTTTCTAATTTGTAAATACCTTTGCAAATACCTTCCTCTACCCCCTTTGGCATGGCAGGCATGTGGTAATTTTCGTTCAATGTAGTGATGTAGTAGTAAATATTTTCTTGCTTTGCTCCGTACATGCGTTCTAAGCCGTCATGCATAATAATGGCTACTTCATATGCATAGGCCGGATCATAAGAAATGCAGTTGGGGATGGTGAGTGATTGAATATGACTATGGCCATCTTCGTGTTGTAAACCTTCACCATTGAGCGTAGTACGACCCGAGGTGCCACCGATAAGGAAACCCCGCGCCTGTTGATCACCGGCTGCCCAACAGAGATCGCCAATACGTTGGAAACCAAACATCGAGTAGTAAATGTAAAAGGGGATCATAGGCAAATCATTAGTGCTGTATGATGTTGCCGCGGCGAGCCAAGAGGCGGCCGCTCCTAATTCATTGATGCCTTCTTGTAGAATTTGCCCTTTTGTATCTTCTTTGTAGTAAGCCACTTGTTCACGATCCTGCGGGGTGTATTGTTGACCCTCCGGGCTGTAAATACCAATTTGACGGAATAACCCTTCCATACCAAAAGTCCGTGCTTCATCAGCAATAATAGGCACGATGCGGTCTTTTATCGATTTATTCTTTAACAGCACATTCAATACACGTACAAAAGCAATGGTGGTGGAAATTTCTTTGCTTTGTTCTTCTAGCAGCGCACTAAAATCTGCCCGGACGGGCAAAGTTAATTTTTCAGTGAATTTTGTTAATCGAGTTGGTAAATAACCTGACAATGCCTCACGGCGAGCATGGAGGTATTGATATTCTTCGGAATCTTTATCGAAAGTGATGTAGGGCAATTTTTCAATATCGGCATCGGTAACAGGTACCTCAAAGCGATTACGTAAGTGGTGAACTCCCAGCATATTCATTTTCTTGACTTGGTGAGCGATATTTTTGCCTTCCGCGGTTTCACCCATACCATAACCTTTGACGGTATGCGCAAGGATCACCGTCGGTTTGCCTTTAGTGTCTTGTGCTTTTTTCAGGGCGGCAAAAATTTTCTTGGGATCATGACCACCGCGATTGAGTGACCAAATTTCATCATCACTCATGTCTTGGACTAATGCTTTGGTCTCTGGAAAACGTCCGAAGAAATGTTCACGAACATAAGCCCCGTCTTTAGATTTTAAGGTTTGATAATCGCCGTCCAAGGTTTCATTCATGAGTTGAATTAATTTACCGCTGGTATCCTTGCGTAATAAGGCATCCCAGCGATCGCCCCAAATGACTTTTAGCACTTGCCAACCCGCACCGGCAAAGATACCTTCTAATTCATTGATAATCTTACCATTACCGATAACCGGACCATCCAGGCGTTGCAAGTTACAATTGATCACGAAAACCAAGTTATCCAGTTTTTCACGGCTGGCCACGGTGATTGCACCCTTAGATTCAGGCTCATCCATCTCACCATCACCGAGGAAGGCATAAACCCTCTGCCCCAAGGTATCTTTTAAGCCACGGTGATTGAGATATTTGAGGAATTTTGCCTGATAAATAGCATTGATTGGCCCTAATCCCATAGAAACGGTCGGAAATTGCCAAAATTCGGGCATCAATTTAGGATGAGGATAAGAAGAAAGCCCTTTACCGTCGATTTCTTGACGGAAATTATTTAGCTGCTCTTTCGTCAGCCTGCCTTCAAGAAAAGCACGAGCGTAGATCCCTGGAGAAATATGGCCTTGGAAAAAAACTAAATCGCCACCGTTTTTTTCGTTACGGGCACGGAAAAAATGATGAAAACACACTTCGTAGAAGGTCGCTGAAGATTGGAAAGAGGCAATGTGGCCACCCAAGTCTAAATCTTTTTTCGATGCGCGTAGCACCATCATTACTGCGTTCCAACGGATAGCAGAACGGATACGCTGTTCTAGCTCCAGATTGCCGGGATAAGCAGGCTCTTCCTCTAAGGTGATAGTATTAATATAATCTGTGGCACCCAGGGTAATATTAACGCCGTCTTTGCGGGCAGCATTCAACACTTGGTTAAGCAAATAATAGGCACGCTCAACCCCTTCTTCGCGGATAACCGACTCGATGGCTTGTAGCCAGTCGCCGGTTTCAACTGGATCCACGTCATTTTTTAAATCATCTGACACGACGGTATTCCTTTCATCTTTTTTAAACGGTTTGTCGATAGTTTATCATTAGACGGCTTACATAACCTACTTACGGTTTTGCAAGAAATCTATTAGCGCCTATTCGAAATCCCTTGTACTCGCTAATACTTTGTCAAAAACGAGCGCATAAATAAAAAGGAACTGCACTTTTTCGCTCATTTTTTTCTCATATTGAACGTCGCTCAAGAAGATTATGAACAGGTGCTTAGACCACTTGTGAAATCGCTACGGTTTTGCAAAAACTAGCCTTGATTTTGTATTAGCTTAGCGTCAGCGGCGTTTTACTTTTTTTTCCAGCAATCTCTCTCACTAAACGTGGAACCAAATAACCAGAAATACAGCCTAATAATCCGTTGATGAGTCGTCGAGCCTCATCATCATTGACCATAAAATGGGCGGCACCTTTTACCTTATCCAAAACGTGAAGGTAGTAAGGTAAAATACCTGCATTAAACAGAGCATTACTAAGCTGAGCCAGCACCTCGACGTTATCATTGACACCACGGAGTAATACACTTTGATTGAGTAAAGTGACTCCCTTTGTTTTAAGTTTTGCCATGCTATCGCATAACGCGTTGTCAATTTCATTAGCATGATTAATATGTGTTACCAGTAAAATTTGTAAACGTGATGCATAAAATTTTTGACAGAGTGCGGTAGTAATACGTGTGGGGATCACGACGGGTAAACGAGTATGAATACGTAATCGCTTAATATGCGCAATTTTTTCTAACGCATCGATTAGCCAACTGAGTTCATGATCTTTCGCCATCAAAGGATCCCCCCCGGAAAAAATGATTTCGTCCAATTCAGGATGCTGGCGAATATAATCTAAGGCTAATTGCCAATTTTTTTTATTGCCTTGATTATCTTGATAAGGGAAATGTCGACGAAAACAGTAGCGACAATTGATAGCACAGCTTCCTTTCACTAATAAAAGCGCCCGGTTATGATATTTATGTAATAAACCCGGTGTCGCAGTGCGCTGTTCTGCCAGTGGATCAGTGATGAAATCCTCTGGGCTGGTAAATTCAGCAGAAGAAGTGAGTACTTGTCTCAGTAATGGATCATTGGCATCACCCTTTCTCATTCGTGCCACAAACGCTCTAGGAACCCGCAGGGGAAACAGGCTCCGCGCATTTTTGCCTTTCAGAAGCTCAGGATGGGTATCCAGTTGCAAAAGCTGCAACAACTCATCAGGATCAGTGATCACGTCCGCAAGCTGTTGCAACCAATCTTCTCTAACTGGCTTATTTAAGGTTACAATGGTCGTCATTTTTTGATTTAGTTACTCATTTCAAGAGGGCCATCATGGCAACTTATTCTAGCAACGAATTTCGTTCCGGTCTTAAAATCATGTTAGACGGGGAACCTTGTTCAGTGATTGAAAGTGAATTCGTTAAACCCGGCAAAGGCCAAGCCTTTGCTCGTACCCGTATTCGTAAACTCATTTCCGGAAAATTATTAGAAAAAACCTTTAAATCTACCGATACCGTAGCCGCTGCAGATGTAGTTGATATGAATTTAACCTATTTGTACAACGATGGCGAGTTTTGGCATTTTATGAATAATAATACTTTTGAGCAACTCGCCGCCGATGCTAAAGCCGTTGGCGACAATGCGAAATGGTTAGTTGAACAGGCCGAATGTATTCTGACATTGTGGAATGGTCAGCCTATTGCGGTCACCCCACCTAATTTTGTTGAACTGGAAATTGTTGAAACTGATCCTGGTTTAAAGGGAGATACAGCAGGTTCCGGTGGTAAACCCGCCACCTTAAGTACCGGAGCTGTCGTTAAGGTACCCTTATTTGTCCAAATCGGTGAAATTGTTAAAGTTGATACCCGCTCTGGTGAATATGTTTCTCGTGTTAAATAACTGTTTTCAACGAGAAATAAAAACGATTTAACGCGATAAAAAATAATTTTTTCATTTTTCCCCTTGATGCTGGGATGCATGACCCCATCTTATCTCCTAACTGTAATGAATAATACTGTGGCGTGGTGAAATTAATAGAGCGTTAAAATTAACAATCCGTTCACATATCGATTATAAATTTCTTTGGGAGTAACTTCAGATGACTGAACAAAAAAAGCGTAGCGGTAAAATTATTGGGATCGACTTAGGTACAACTAATTCTTGTGTTGCTGTGATGGAAGGCACGCAAGCTAAAGTTATAGAAAATCAGGAAGGAGATCGTACCACGCCTTCAATTATTGCCTATACCAACGACGGCGAAACATTAGTCGGACAACCTGCGAAACGGCAAGCTGTCACCAATCCGAAAAACACATTGCATGCTATCAAACGTTTGATTGGTCGTAAATTCGAGGATCAAGAAGTTCAACGTGATGAAAAGATCATGCCTTATAAAATCGTTAAAGCTGCTAATGGCGATGCTTGGGTTGATATCAAAGATAAGAAAAAAGCGCCGCCGGAAATTTCTGCCGAAATCCTGAAAAAAATGAAAAAAACGGCGGAAGATTATTTAGGGGAAGAAGTCACAGCAGCAGTTATCACCGTGCCGGCTTATTTTAACGATGCACAACGCCAAGCCACTAAAGATGCGGGGCGTATTGCCGGTTTAGAAGTGAAACGTATTATCAATGAACCCACTGCCGCTGCTTTGGCGTACGGATTGGATAAAGGTGATAGTACTATCGCTGTTTATGATCTCGGGGGAGGAACTTTCGATATTTCGATCATTGAAATAAACGATACCGACGGTGATAAAGTTTTCGAAGTATTGGCTACCAATGGTGATACCCATCTCGGTGGTGAAGACTTTGATAATCGAATGATTAATTATTTAGTAGCTGAATTCAAAAAAGATCAGGGAATTGATCTCACTAATGATCCCTTAGCTATGCAGCGTTTAAAAGAAGCAGCAGAGAAAGCAAAAATCGAACTGTCTTCTGCTCAACAGACGGATGTTAATTTGCCCTATATTACTGCCGATGCCAGCGGCCCTAAACACATAAATATCAAAGTGACGCGGGCAAAACTGGAATCATTGGTAGAAGATCTGGTTGCCCGTTCTATTGAGCCATTGAAACTGGCATTAAAGGATGCAAGTTTATCTGTCAGTGATATTAGCGATGTCATTCTAGTGGGTGGCCAGACACGTATGCCGCTAGTGCAGCAAAAAGTGAAGGACTTCTTTGGTAAAGAACCCCGTAAAGACGTCAATCCCGATGAAGCGGTTGCGGTCGGTGCTGCTATTCAAGGAGGGGTGCTCTCTGGTGATGTAACAGATTTATTGCTGCTCGATGTGACTCCTCTGTCGCTGGGTATTGAAACTATGGGTGGGGTAATGACACCACTGATTTCAAAAAATACCACTATCCCCACTAAACATAGCCAGGTGTTTTCTACTGCCGAGGATAACCAATCTGCCGTCACCATCCATGTGTTACAGGGTGAACGTAAACGTGTTAGTGATAATAAATCCTTGGGACAATTTAACCTCGATGGTATTAATTCCGCACCACGGGGTGTGCCGCAAATCGAAGTCACCTTCGATATTGATGCTAATGGTATTTTGCATGTCTCTGCTAAAGACAAAAATAGTGGAAAAGAACAGAAAATAACCATTCAAGCATCTTCAGGCCTCAGTAAAGAGGAAATTGAAAAAATGGTCAGAGATGCTGAGGCAAATGCTGAAACCGACCGTAAATTTGAAGAATTAGTAAAAATACGTAACGAAGCCGACCAACTGATCCATAGCACAGAAAAACAGTTAAAAGAGGTTGGTGATAAGCTAGCAGCAGAAGATAAAACCGCCGTTGAAGCAGCATTGCAAGCATTGGAAACCACGAAAAAAGGCGAAGATAAAGCTGATATAGAAGCGAAGAGCCAGGCGTTAATTCAAGTCTCTAGCAAACTACAAGAGATAGCAGCGCAACAAAACACGAATGATCCCGCTGCTGGTGCGGATAGTAATAACAATACCCCACCAAAAGAGGATATTGTTGACGCTGAATTTGAAGAAGTGAAAGATGACGAACAAAAGAAGAATAAAAAATAATCGCCCTTAAGCGGGCACAGCAGTAGTAGTATTTACTATAGCTGGAAACCGGCACGGGCGTCGAGGCAACTCTATACCCACAGTCCTTCAAGTTGCCGCTATAGCCGAATCAGTTTAATTTGATTCAAGGCGGAGAAGCGCAGACAGTACAAATAGTAGGGCAAGTGACGACAACACTTAAATCAAATTAAACTGCTTTGGCTATAGGAGGCAAGGGCGTGAGACCGATGAGCGTAGGCATACTACGTGATTCGGGTGAACGCCTGTAGCCAACAATGCGGGGGCTTCAAAAGCAAAGGGTATACGTCTGTGCACGCATGTGAGGGGTAGGAAAAAAACAAATGGCGGATAAAGATTATTACCAAATTTTAGGCGTCGACAGAAATGCTACAGAAAATGAAATCAAAAAAGCCTATAAAAAACAAGCAATGAAATGTCATCCGGATCGTTGCCCTGGTGACAAAAATGCTGAAGCTAAATTTAAAGAAATTAACAAAGCTAATGAAATCTTAAGCAATAAGGAAAAACGTACCGCGTACGATCAATATGGCCATGCAGCCTTTGATCAACAAGGCGGCGGCGCTCATTATAATACGCAATTCGAAGAGGCTTTCGGTAGCGTATTTAGCCATTTTTCTGATATTTTTGACGGCGGTGCTCGACGAAGCCGTAATCGTGGTCCATCAAAGGGCGCAGATCTCGGTTATCCAATTAGCTTAACTTTGGAAGAAGCAGTAAAAGGAGTCACCAAAGAAATCACCATTCCAACACAAGAAAAATGTGGCTATTGTCATGGTAGCGGTGCAAAACCAGGAAGCTCTCCAATAACTTGCTCGACCTGTGGTGGCGCTGGACAAGTGATTATGGGTCAAGGATTTTTAAAGATACAACAAAGCTGTCCGAAATGTCATGGAGAGGGAGCTATCAATAAGGATCCGTGCACTCAGTGTCATGGGCAGGGGCGGATAAAAAAATCAAAAACCTTGGCAGTCAAAATTCCTCCCGGCGTCGATACGGGGGATCGTATTCGTTTAACGGGGGAAGGAGAGGCTAGCACTCATGGTGGAACCGCGGGCGATCTCTATGTTGAAATGCAGATTAAACCTCATCCCATTTTTCAACGTGACGGTAATAATCTGTATTGTGAAGTACCGATCGATTTTACGCTAGCGGCGCTAGGGGGTGAAATTGCAGTCCCTACCTTACAGGGGACGGTTAAATTAAAAATACCCGCAGAAACGCAAACCGGTAAATTATTCCGCTGTGCTGGTAAAGGTGTTAAATCCGTTCGTAGTGATGGCCCAGGTGATTTACACTGTCGTGTTATCGTTGAAACACCGGTTAAATTGAATGAAGAACAAAAACAGCTGTTATCTAAGTTGAGAGAAAGTTTTTCAGGCACCGCAGGTGAAAAAAATAGTCCACTCTCTCAAAAATTTTTAGATCGGGTTAAAAAGTTTGTTGATCATTTAACCCGTTGATTAAGAGGCTCTTGTTGCTTTTTCATCTAAATTTGCTGAGTAAAATAAAAATCCTCGATTAATAGCGAGGATTTTTTTATCGTGGTAGCGTTCTTGTAGGCACAAGTCCCACCATATAACCGAATCAGTCTAATTTGATTCGGCTATATACCCGCAGCCCTTGAAGTTGCCGCTAGGCAGCCAGGGCGTGAGACCGATGAGCGTAGACAACTACGTGATTCGGCGAACACCCGCAGCCAACAACGCGGCAGCTTCAAAGGCGAAGGGTATACAGCAAGTTTTTTAATTAGACTTCTTGCGAAACCGTAACGAGGAAAGTGAAATCAAAGCGCTCTGCCCCCATAACCTTCATTATTGTGAGCACCGCGTAACGTAGAATTCGCGCCACGCAGTAGGTTATGCAACAGGGCGGGATTCCACTTTGTATTTTTTATCATCAATAAGATTGA
>JAIUCT010002493.1:0-21151 GCA_021307375.1 Tetraneura akinire | reverse complement strand
CAAGCTCTGAGTGAACTGCAAAATCTTAGAGCTGCGTAACATCAGTTTATAAAATGAAAGAGGGAGAGTGTCTGTCACATGATCTACACCAATGAACTCCTTATTTTAATCGCAATTATTCTCATTATAATGATTATTAATCCGCCTAAAAAATAAACTAAGAAGAAAGCGTTCTAAAAAACCAAGAAAAACCAAGAAGGGAACAAAAATTGGTGTATGGTGGCGGTTTATGGTATAAAACGCGCCTAATGTGTCAAGAACACACACAAATCGTCACATACACCGGGGTGCTCAGGAATTTATCACTTAGATTTAATGGATCTCTTTCCAAACCGTAGCGAGTGATGCTAAGTCAAGGCGCCCCGGCGCACAGCAACCGGAGTGTACAACAGTACATGAGGATTGCGAGCACCGGGCAACGCAGGATTCGCGTCACGTAGTAGGTTTGGAAAGAGGTCTAATAAAAATAGGTGAAAGGTACTTACTGGGTCGGTGTTATGGGATTTGTGGAGGCATAACCCCAACCAAAAAAAGAGGCTTTAATCATGGCAATTGTTTCCATGCGCAAAATGCTCGAAGCGGGTGTCCACTATGGTCACCAAACTCGTTACTGGAATCCGAAAATGGGTCCTTACATTTTCGGAACACGTAACAAGGTTCACATCATTAATCTAGAAAAAACAGTTCCGATGCTCAATGAGGCTTTGGCTGAATTGAAAAAAATTGCTACTCATAAAGGTAAAATTTTGTTCGTTGGAACTAAACGTGCAGCAAGCGAATCGATCAAGAGGACGGCTGAGGATTGCAAACAGTATTTTGTTAACCATCGCTGGTTAGGCGGGATGTTGACTAACTGGAAAACCGTTCGTCAATCTATCAAGCGTTTAAAAGAGTTAGAAAGCCAGTCTCAAGATGGCACCTTTGAGAAGCTAACTAAAAAAGAAGTATTAATGCGTACACGTGAATTATCCAATCTAGAAAAAAGTTTGGGTGGGATAAAAGACATGGGAGGACTGCCCGATGCGCTCTTTGTTGTTGATGCCAATCATGAGCATATTGCTATCAAAGAAGCCAATAACTTAGGTATCCCCATATTTTCCATTGTTGATACGAATTCTAGTCCAACGGGTATCGATTTTATTATTCCAGGTAATGATGACGCAATCCGGGCAATTAATTTGTACCTGGAAGCAGTTGCTACCGCGATTCATGAAGGCCATTCTCAGGATTTAGCTGTGCAAGCGGAACAAATATTTAGCGAACAAGCTGAATAATTTCTTAATCCAGCGCGTTTTCTATATAGAGTCTATTCGAAATCTAGCAGGTTCTCTATAGAGACACTATTCTCCCTACGAGATAAATGAGGAAAATAAAATGGTTGATATTACTGCTGCCATGGTAAAAGAACTCCGTGAACGTACCGGTGTCGGCATGATGGATTGCAAAAAAGCCTTAGTTGAAGCTAAGGGTGATATTGAGCTTTCTATCGATAATATGCGTAAATCAGGTCAAGCAAAAGCAGCGAAGAAGACAGGGCGTGTTGCCGCTGAAGGTATTATTCTGGCTCAACTCAGCTCAGACAAAAAAATTGCTGCAATGATTGAGTTAAATTGTGAAACAGATTTTGTAGCGACAAATCCTGATTTTTATGCATTTGGTGAAAAAGTGATAAGCCAAGCGCTCACTGATAAAGCAACTGATATTACCTGCTTGCAAGCTCAATTCGAAGAACAACGTATCGCTTTAGTTGCTAAATTGGGTGAAAACATCGTTATTCGCCGTGTTACCCTAGTTGAAGGTAATGTGGTAGGTTCATATTTGCACGGCGGTGCCAAAATCGGAGTGATAGTGGCCGGAAAAAATGCGGATGCAGGATTGTTGAAGCATATTGCAATGCATATCACAGCGAGCAAACCAGAATACCTTAAAGCGGAAGATGTTCCAGAGGCAGTTGTCACTCGTGAGCACCAGATTCAATTGGATATTGCTATGCAGTCTGGCAAGCCACGTGAAATTGCTGAAAAAATGGTCGAAGGTCGGATGCGTAAATTTACCGGTGAAATTTCCCTGACTGGCCAGAATTTCGTGATGGATACGAATAAAACTGTTGCACAGTTATTGAAGCAACATAACGCTGATGTAACCGCTTTCGTTCGTTATGAAGTAGGTGAAGGGATCGAAAAAATCCAACATGATTTTGCTGCAGAAGTGGCAGCCATGAGTGCATCTTCTTAAACATCCGCATAAAACCGCCGATGGGCGGTTTTATTTTTCAAATTTTGACAAAAGACATCTTAGAGCCTATTCGAAATCTTCTTGAGTGACGCTCAGACAAGAAAAAAATTCGAACAGGCTCTGATATACCCAATGAATTTCGAGTTACGGCAAGGCGGCCAGGGCGACCGACCGAGGAGCGTAGAAATACTACGTGATTCGGCTAGCACCCACAGCCAACGCCGCGGCGGCTTCAAAGGCGCAGGGTATATGTCACTAGTTCCCCGAAACCACCCTTCCCCAATACTGCTCTTTAGGACATAACACCATGGTAAAAGACACAAAACCTGAACCAAAACCCGAACCTAAATATAAACGTATTCTGCTAAAATTAAGCGGCGAGGCGCTACAAGGTAAAGAAGGTTCTGGTATTGATCCTGAAGTTTTAAATCGTATGGCGAATGAAATAAAAGAACTGACTAAACTAGAAACTCAAGTTGGTGTGGTCATTGGTGGGGGAAATTTGTTCCGTGGTGCTGGTTTGGCAGAAGCGGGCATGAACCGTGTGGTGGGTGACCATATGGGTATGTTAGCGACCGTCATGAATGGTTTGGCAATGCGTGATGCACTTCATCGAACTTGTGTGAGTGCCCGTTTGATGTCGGCTATTTCACTCAGTGGAGTATGCGACAATTATAGCTGGGCTGAGGCTATCAGTTTATTACGTGATAACCGTGTCGTTATTTTTTCTGCTGGCACCGGCAATCCCTTTTTTACTACAGATTCTGCGGCTTGTTTACGTGGGATTGAAATTGAAGCGGACATTGTGTTAAAAGCCACTAAAGTTGACGGTGTTTACGCAGCAGATCCTGCAAAAGATCCAAAGGCCGAATTATATCGACACTTAACTTATAAACAGGTGTTGGATAAAGAGCTTAAAGTAATGGATCTCGCCGCTTTTACTTTAGCACGGGATCACAATCTACCGATTCGTGTGTTTAATATGAATAAAAAAGGAGCGTTACTACGTGTTGTCATGGGTGAAGAAGAAGGGACATTAATTTCTAAGCCTTTAGTTGCTCCTGAGAAGACCATATATACCCAATGAATTTCGAGTTACGGCAAGGTGGCAATCGATCGAATCCCCGAAGTGTACACAATGACGGAGGTGAATGATCGCTGCCAAAGCCGCCGTAATTTGAAAGGCGAAGGGGATAAGCCAATTTAATTATCATTTTTAGGGTTCATAACGTGATTAATGACATTAGAGTAAATGCTATTGAGCGCATGGAAAAATGCATAGCGACATTCCAAACACAAAGTAGCAGAATTCGTACTGGTCGAGCTTCTCCTTCTATTCTTGATGGCATTAAAGTTGAATATTACGGTAGTGCCACCCCTTTGCGTCAATTGGCTAGTGTAGTAGCAGAAGATGCTAGAACTTTAGCGATTGACGTATTTGATCGTAATTTAATTTCAGCAGTAGAAAAAGCCATTATAGCCTCTGATTTGGGGCTTAATCCGTCTTCTGCGGGCAGTAGGATTCGTATCCCCTTGCCTCCATTAACGGAAGAACGCCGTAAAGAATTAATAAAAATCGTCGGGCAGGACGCTGAAAATAGCCGTGTTGCTATACGTAATGTTCGCCGGGATGCTAACGAAAAAATTAAAGTTTTGCTGAAAGACAAAGCGATCAGTGAAGACGAAGAACGGCAGGCTCAAGATAAAATACAAAAGTTAACCGATGGCTCTATCAAGAAAATTGATGAATTATTAAAAAAGAAAGAAGAAGAACTAAAAGAATTTTAATTGCTATTATTTTACGTTAGAAGATCTCTATGAAACGTCTGACTATACTTGGCTCTACCGGTTCCATCGGCTGTCAGGCTTTGGAGGTGATAAAGGCGCATCCTGATTTATTTAGCGTGACAGCTTTGGTTGGCGGATATAATGTGAATAAAATGGCCGCGCAATGTCAGGAGTTTATGCCAAAGTATGTGGCGATGGCAGATGAAATTGCAGCGTGCGCGCTACGGAAGCTGTTAGACGAAAAGAAAATAAAAACAGAGGTTATTTCTAGTAAGCACGCTGCTTGTGAATTAGCAAAGTTATCTGAAGTTGATCAAGTTATAGCTGCTATTGTCGGTATTGCTGGACTGTTGCCTACCTTGGCCGCCATTGAGGCAGGTAAGCGAGTATTGTTGGCAAATAAAGAATCACTCATCACCTGCGGCCGTATTTTCATGGATGCAGTGAAAAAAAATGGGGCACAGCTATTACCGATCGACAGTGAACATAATGCCATTTTTCAATGTTTGCCCCAACAAATGCAGCAACGTTTAGGTGATGTTTCGCTAGTGGAACAAGGTGTGTCATCTATTATTTTGACAGGCTCTGGTGGCCCGCTCCGTGATATTCCCGTAACGAAATTTGGCGATGTAACACCGAAGCAAGCTTGTGCTCATCCTAATTGGTCCATGGGGCATAAAATTTCAGTTGACTCCGCAACCATGATGAATAAAGGGCTGGAATATATTGAAGCACATTGGTTATTTAACGCTTCTGCCGAGCAGATCGAAGTGGTGTTGCATCTCCAGTCTGTTATTCACTCCATGGTGAGCTATAACGATGGTAGTGTATTGGCGCAATTGGGCTCTCCTGACATGAGGATACCTATTGCTTATGCGATGGCTTATCCTGATCGGATTAAGTCAGGTGTTGACGCTCTCAATTTCTGCCAGATGAGAGCGTTAACATTTACGCAACCTGATAAGCAGCGCTATCCTTGCTTGCAATTAGCGATTGATGCTTGTCACAGCGGCCAGGCAGCAACCACCGCACTTAACGCAGCCAATGAAATTGCAGTACAGAAGTTTCTCGATGGCGCTATTAGATTTACTGATATTGTAAAAGTGAATGAAAAAGTAGTTGAAGAGCAGACATCAAAAGAGCCAAACAGTGTAGAAGAGGTTTTAGCAATTGACCAGCAAGCTAGAAAGGCAGCCAATGAAGCCATTTGCAATTTGCAGAAAAATTAATCTTGATAAGGGAAATAAGTTCGAACTATGTTGCTCCAGAATGCATATCAAACCGCTTGCTCTTTTCCAGCGCCTCGTCCGCGTCATGTTGCTATTATTATGGACGGCAATGGCCGTTGGGCAAAAAGTAAGTGCAAAATGAGAGCCTGCGGTCATAAAGCTGGCATAAAATCAGTACGAAGAGCCGTTAGCTTTGCTGCAAAACATGGCTTGGATGCGCTCACGTTATATGCGTTTAGTAGTGAAAATTGGAGACGCCCCGCTACAGAAGTCACTGCGCTGCTAGAACTTTTTGTTTGGGCGTTGCGCCATGAAGTGAAAAACTTACATAAAAATAATATTTGCTTGCATATTATTGGCGATACTAGCCAATTTTCTACCTCTTTACAAGATCATATTACCCGTGCTGAGGCACTAACGGCAAAAAATGATGGTCTAAAACTCAATATAGCGGCTAATTATGGTGGTCGTTGGGATATTATTCAAAGTGTACGCCAGCTAGCTCGCCAAGTGCAGGAAGGGTTATTGCAACCCGAGGAACTAAATGAAGGATTACTTGATTCTTGTATTTGTTTGAATACCCAATCGCCGATTGATTTAGTGATCAGAACAGGAGGCAATCATCGCATCAGTAATTTTCTATTATGGCAAACCGCCTATGCTGAACTCTACTTCACAGATATACTCTGGCCTGATTTTGATGAACCTGCTTTTGAAACGGCATTGGAAGAGTTTGCCCGACGTGAGCGTCGTTTTGGGGGACTCTCACCTGTCGATATCGATGTAACAGCATCTTAGGAGAAACTCTTTTGCTAAAGTATCGTTTGATCACTGCCTTGATTTTGATTCCTATTGTTATATGCGCATTATTTTTACTACCACCGATGGTTTTTGCCGTTATGGCTTTAGTGGTGTGTATGCTTGCCGCTTGGGAATGGGGGCAATTCGCTGGGTTTGTTACCCAAGAACAGCGGCTTTGGTTAGCGATACTCTGCGGCTTTTTTCTAGTTGTAATGCTACTGAGTATGCCCGTCTATAAAAACCCGTTAGACCTTAGGCAGATACGTATCCCGCTTTGGCTCGCTATGGGCTGGTGGGTAACGGCTCTACTATTGATACTCACTTATCCTCGTTCAGCAGTACTCTGGCGTAATTCACGCACTCTGGCTATTATTTTTGGCGTGTTGACTATTGTACCGTTCTTTTGGGGCATCTTTGCATTGCGACAATATGGTTACGAGCAGAATCAGGAAACCGGGGCTTGGTGGCTGCTCTACATTATGCTATTAGTGTGGGGAAGCGATTCTGGTGCTTACTTTTTTGGTAAAGCGTTTGGTAAATATAAATTGGCTGCTAAAATTTCACCTTCGAAAACTTGGGAAGGGTTATTAGGAGGATTATTAAGTGCTGCTTTAATTTCATGTTTATTCAGCTATTATGCGCCGTTAAATATTACCACTGAAAAGTTAGTAATTTGTTCTATTGTCGCTGTATTGGCATCGATACTGGGTGATCTAACAGAAAGTATGTTTAAACGAGAAGCGGATATTAAAGACAGTGGCCATTTAATTCCAGGGCATGGGGGGGTATTAGATCGTATCGATAGCTTAACTGCTGCCGTGCCGGTGTTTGCAGGTTTGATGTTACTGGTATTTTAATCTATTTTAGGGTTCATCATGCATATACTTTGGAATTTGGCGGCGTTTATCGTTGCATTGGGTATTTTAATTACCGTGCATGAGTTTGGTCATTTCTGGGTCGCGCGTCGCTGTGGCGTTAAAGTAGAGCGTTTTTCTATTGGTTTTGGTAAAGCATTGTGGTGCTATACTGATCGCTTTGGTACTGAATATGTCCTGGCAATTATCCCGCTAGGGGGCTATGTTAAAATGCTCGATGAGCGTGTTGAAGCTGTAGCCCCGGCGTTGCGTCATCAAACCTTTAGTAATAAAACGGTGCTGCAACGTATGGCTATTATTAGTGCGGGTCCGATTGCCAATTTTATCTTTGCTATTTTTGCTTATTGGTTAGTCTTTATCCTTGGAGTACCCAGTATCCGTCCTGTCGTAGGTAGTGTCCCTGAGCAGTCAATCGCGGCACAGGCCGGTATTTCAACGGGGATGGAAATAAAAACCGTTGATGGTGTAGCAACGCCTGATTGGGATGCTGTGCGTTTGCAACTGATAAGTAAAATGGGGGACGATCAAATTGAAATGGAGGTTAGACCCTTTCTATCAGCGTCAAATTACGTTGAAGACCATACCGATAATATAATACAAAAAACGTTAGATTTACGGCACTGGAAATTTGAACCAGACAAGCAAGATCCATTGGTAACATTGGGTCTTACCCCTGTAGTGCCACAAATTCAGACGGTATTGGCTGAAGTTCAGTCTGGGTCAGCAGCAGAAAAAGCCGGTTTACAAGTGGGTGATAAGATCGTTAAAGTAGACGATAAAATAGTGGATAAGTGGTCATTATTTGTCGCTTTAGTGCATGATAACCCAGGTAAACCATTAGCATTAGAAGTGAAAAGAAAAGACGCTTCCTTATTTTTAACCCTGGTACCTGATATCATCGTTGATGGAGTAATATCCAATTATCATTATTTAGATAAAACGACTACCGATAAAAATTTAACCGGACAAGGATTTGCTGGGGTGGCGCCTAAAGTGATGCTGTTGTCAGAAGAATATAAAACAATTCGTCAATATGATCCGTTTGTTTCATTGTATCAAGCAGGGTGTAAAACGTGGCAATTGATGCGGTTGACAGTAAGTATGTTAGGAAAATTAATTGTTGGTGATGTTAAACTGAATAATTTAAGCGGTCCTATCTCTATTGCACAAGGTGCAGGCGCTTCGGCTGAGTATGGGTTAGTCTATTATCTAATGTTTTTAGCACTTATTAGTATCAATTTAGGGATTATTAATTTATTCCCATTACCGGCACTAGACGGTGGCCATTTGCTTTTATTAGCAATAGAAAAGCTAAAGGGTAAACCGCTTCCTGAGCGAGTACAAGACGCCAGTTTTCGCATTGGTTCAATTTTACTGATGTTATTGATGGGGCTTGCACTTTTTAATGATTTCTCTCGCCTTTAAACAGCCAGAGATAAATTAGGAAAAACGTATAACAACAATGCTGATGAAAAAATTGCTTATAGCGTCACTGTTTCTTAGCAGTGCCACCTTATACGGTGCGGACCAATTCATAGTGAAGGATATCCATTTCGAAGGCTTGCAGCGAGTGACTGTTGGTGCAGCGTTACTTAATATGCCTGTTCGAATAGGCGATACCGTCAATGATGAAGATATAGGTAAAATTATTCGTACATTATTTTCTACGGGTAATTTTGAAAATATTCAAGTTGCACGTGACGGTGACTCACTACTTGTTCAAGTTAAAGAACGTCCAACCATCGCCAATATCACTTTTTCCGGTAATAAATCGGTAAAAACCGATATGATTAAACAAAATCTGGACGCTTCCGGTGTCCGGGTTGGTGAAGCATTGGATCGCAGTACGTTATCCAATATCGAAAAAGGATTAGCGGACTTTTATTACAGTACAGGTAAATATAATGCCTCAGTTAAGGCTATTGTTACTCCGTTGCCGCGTAATCGTATTGACCTGAAATTAGTATTTGTCGAAGGTGTCTCAGCAAAAATCCAGCAAATTAATATTGTCGGTAATCATAGTTTCACTACTGATCAGCTAGTATCTCACTTTCAGCTACGCGATCATGTTCCTTGGTGGAATTTAGTCGGTAATCGTAAGTATCAAAAACAAAAATTGGCAGGCGATCTGGAAACGTTACAGAGCTTTTATTTAGATCGAGGTTATGTTCGTTTTAATATCGATTCGACTCAGGTGAGTTTAACGCCGAATAAAAAAGGCATTTATGTCACTATAAACATTAATGAAGGCAGTAAATACACGCTAAACAGCGTAGCCTTACAGGGTAATTTAGCCGGTCATCAAGCTGAAGCGGAAAAATTATTGCAGATTCAACCAGGTGAATTGTATAACGGCAGTAAAATTAACAAAATAGAAAACGATATTAAAAAATTGCTCGCCCGTTATGGTTATGCTTACCCGACGATAGTGACTCAACCAGAAATTAACGATGCTGATAAGACGGTAAATTTACGTATCAATTTAGATGCGGGTAATCGTTTCTATGTCCGTCATGTACGTTTTGAAGGTAACAATACCAGTAAAGATTCTGTTTTGCGTCGTGAAATGCGTCAAATGGAGGGCGCTTGGCTAGGAAGTGTTGAGGTAGAACTGGGTAAAGAACGTCTGAGCCGATTAGGTTATTTCGAAACTGTTGATGTAGAAATACAGCGTGTACCGGGAACGACAGATAAGGTTGATGTCATTTATAAAGTGAGTGAACGCAATACTGGCACCATGAATTTTGGCTTGGGCTACGGTAGCGAAAATGGCATCAGCTACCAGATTGGTGTTTCACAAGATAACTGGTTAGGCACTGGTAATAGTGTGAATCTTAGTGGGAGCAAAAATGATTACCAAACTTCCGCTGAATTTTCTTTAACCGATCCTTATTTCACGATAGATGGTGTTAGTCTTGGTGGTCGTATTTTTTACGATGCTTTTAAAGCAGGTAAGGCTGATTTATCTGACTACAACAAAAATAGTTATGGTTTAGATGGTACGCTTGGCTTTCCCATCAACGAAAACAGCTCGCTGCGAATAGGTTTGGGATATGTCCACAACAGCTTGTCTGATATGCGACCGCAGGTTGCGATGTGGCGATATCTTAAATCGATAGGGCATAATCCAAATTATACTGATAAAGCTAGTTTTACATCGAATGATTTCAACTTAAGTACAGGCTGGTTTTATAATAGTCTTGACCGTGGTTTTTTCCCAACATCGGGGGTGAAATCGTCGTTAAGCGGTAAAATCACTTTACCAGGATCAAGTAATGCATTTTATAAAGTTAGCTTTGATACGGTTGCCTACTTACCTTTAAATGATAACCATTCTTGGGTGGCATTAGGCCGAGGGCGTTTGGGCTACGGTGGCGGTTTTGGTTCAAAAGAAATGCCGTTCTATGAAAATTTCTATGCGGGTGGTTCCAGTACCGTGCGTGGTTTCCGCTTCAATACCATCGGACCGAAGGCTGTCTATTATGTTGATGGGGGAAAGAACGTAAAACCGGAGCCGGAAAAAATCGATGATCAAAAATCAACAGAAGCTGTCGGTGGTGACGTAATGGCTGTGGCTAGCGTGGAACTCATCACGCCGACTCCTTTTGTCAGCGAAAAATACGTTAACTCAGTGCGCACTTCCGTGTTTATCGATTCAGGGACAGTGTGGGACAGAAACTGGCAAAACACCGCGCAAACTCAGGCGGCGGGTATTCCAGATTATAGCAATAAGAATAATGTCCGCGTTTCCGCGGGAGTAGCGCTACAATGGATGTCACCACTAGGTCCTTTAGTCTTCTCTTATGCCAGGCCGATTAAAGATTATCCTGGTGACAAATCAGAGGAATTCCAATTTCAGATTGGTAAAACCTGGTAGTGAGATCCACAACGAATTAGGTGTAATAGCCTATTCGAAATTTTCTTTGAGCTCGTTTTTGACAAAAGACTGCTAGCAAAACCGTAGCGAGGGGTGAGGGGGTGAAGTCAAGGCGCGCGGCGCATCGTTACCGTGCAAGTACATGAGGATTGCGAGCACCGCGTAACACAGAAATTGACACCTCGCAGTAGGTTATGCAAGCAGTTTAAAGTATAGCCGAATCAGTTTAATTTGATTCAAGGCGGAGGAGCGCAGACAGTACAAATAGTACGGCAAGCGACGACAACACTTAAATCAAATTAAACTGCTTTGGCTATATCAGCGAACACAAGAGATTTCGAATAGGCTTTAAGGTGATTGGGGGGGCTAACTTATTTACTCCCCTGTATTTTCAGCGTGTCAAAACAGTTCAAGGTTAAAGAGATGATAGTGAAAAAATGGTTATATTCCATCAGCTTGTGTATAGCATTATTCAATTCCGCGGGTGTTCAAGCCGCTAGCAAAATTGCTATCGTTAACGTTGCTGAAATTTTTCAAAAATTACCTGCCCGTGAAGCCGCGGCTAAAAAATTGGAAAAAGAGTTTGCCGGCCGTGCAACAGAATTACAAAGAATGGAAAAAGATCTGCAAGCTAAAATAGCAAATTTTCAACGTGACAGGTCAGTCATGAAAGAGAGTGTGCGTAGTCAATCAGAAAAAGAAATTCAGGCTCAACAGCAGGCGTTTTCTACTAAAGCACAAAAATTTGAGCAAGACAATCTTCGACGTCAAGCAGAAGAACGCGATACAATTTTAAAGCGTATTCAAGAAGCGGTAAAAACTGTCGCAGCTCAAGAAGGTTACGATATGGTGGTTGATGCTAACACGGTTGCTTATTCTGCTTCCGGTACTGACATCACTGCTACTGTGTTGAAAAAGGTCAAATAATTCATGTTTGCTATTCGATTGGCTGATCTTGCACAGCAATTAGCAGAAAAAGATTTAGTTGCCCAGGTGAAGGGTGATGGCAATCTCATCGTTACTGGCCTGGCTTCAATACAGTCTGCCCGAGCAGGACAAATTACGTTTTTGTCAAATAGCGGCAGCCGTGAACAATTGGTTAATTGTCAAGCGAGCGCCGTAGTGCTCACTGAGGCAGATGTGCCATTTTGCCAAATGGCGGCTCTTATTGTTAACAATCCTTATCTTGCCTATGCATATATAGCGCAAATAATGGATACCACGCCGCAACCTGCTCAAGGTATTGAACCCAGTGCAATCGTTTCTAAGCAGGCGACGATAGGAAAGCAGGTTTCTATTGGCGCGAGTAGCGTGATCGAATCCGGGGTAATAATAGAGGATAACGTCATCATTGGTGCGGGGTGTTTTATTGGCAAAAA
Organism: Tetraneura akinire; assembly: GCA_021307375.1. Lineage (NCBI taxonomy): Eukaryota > Metazoa > Arthropoda > Insecta > Hemiptera > Aphididae > Tetraneura > Tetraneura akinire. The sequence continues at coordinate 8,967 of JAIUCT010002493.1, read as the reverse complement.
TACACGTATCGGCACAGGTAGCCGTTTATGGGCTAATGTTTCTGTTTATCATGAAGTTAGCATAGGGAAATGTTGTTTAATACATTCCGGTACTGTGATCGGCGCCGATGGTTTTGGCTATGCGAATAATCGTGGAAAATGGATTAAAATTCCACAGTTGGGTACGGTAAAAATTGGCGATCATGTTGAAATTGGTGCTAGTACCACTGTTGATCGCGGTGCATTGGACAATACGATTATTGGGAATGACGTCATCATTGATAATCAATGCCAAATTGCTCATAACGTGGTGATCGGAGAAAATACCGCTATTGCTGGAGGGGTGATTATGGCGGGAAGTTTAACCATTGGCCGTGACTGCCAGATTGGTGGAGCAAGTGTCATCAACGGTCATATGGAAATTGCAGATAAGGTGGTGATAACAGGGATGAGTATGGTGATGCGTCCTATTAAAAAGCCTGGGGTGTATTCTTCAGGTATTCCTTTGCAACCTAATAAAATATGGCGTAAAACGGCAGCGCTAGTAATGAATATTGCTAATCTTAGCCAACGTTTAAAGAGAATAGAGCGTAAAATTGATGCCACTCCATTGCCTGAGGCTGTGAATAAATAGACTTCTTGCATAACCTATGCATTCGCGCCACGCAGTAGGTTATGCAAGAAGTCTAATAAAAAATCATGATCAACACAGCCATGCTATTAATGCCATATGTTTTTTAGACAGGAAAAGTATTTTGACTACAACAAAACAAGATCCTCTAGATATTGAAGAGATTTTGACCCTGCTGCCACATCGTTACCCCTTTTTATTAGTGGATCGTGTGTTGGAGTTTGAAAAAGGTAAATCTCTTAAAGCATTAAAAAGTGTTTCTTTTAACGAGCCTTTTTTTCAGGGACACTTTCCCGGTAAACCTATCTTTCCCGGTGTATTGATTTTAGAAGCAATGGCGCAAGCGACTGGGATCCTGGCTTTTAAAAGCGGACTCGGGGGGCTTAAATCAGGTGAAATTTTTTATTTTACCGGTATTGACGAAGCGCGCTTTAGACTTCCAGTCACGCCTGGAGATCAGATGATTTTAGAAGTGACATTTTGCAAGACACGCTGTGGTATCACCCGTTTTCAAGGCGTAGCAACAGTGGATAACAAAATTGTTTGTGAAGCAACCATGACCTGTGCTCGTAACCAGCACAAAACGTCAGGAGAAGAAGATCTCAGTGTTGATATCAGCGGTGAGACAGCAACCTATACATCTGAACAGCAAAAAACACCTAGAGAGCCGGTCAGTGATTAATCAAAGCGCTGTTATCCATCCAACAGCTATCATCGAAGAAGGCGCGATTATTGCCGCCAACGTTATTGTTGGTCCTTTTTGTTTTATCGGCTCTGAGGTAGAAATCGGCGAAGGCACTCAGCTGAAATCGCATGTTGTTATCAATGGCCGCACAAAAATAGGTTGCCATAATCAAATTTATCAATTTGCTTCCATTGGTGAAATCAATCAGGATTTAAAATACGCCGGAGAGCCTACCCGCGTTGAAATCGGTGATCGCAATCGTATCCGCGAAAGTGTTTCTATTCATAGAGGTACAAAGCAAGGAGGCGAGCTAACGAAAATTGGTAATGATAACCTGTTGATGATTAATACGCATATTGCGCATGATTGCTTGATTGGTAACCACTGTGTTCTTGCTAATAATGCAACCTTAGGTGGCCACGTCATTATCGATGATTATGTCACTATCGGCGGTATGACGGCGGTACATCAATTTTGTGTGATTGGTGCGTATGTGATGGTCGGTGGCTGTTCTGGCGTTGCTCAAGATATCCCCCCTTGTATGATTGCACAGGGTAATCATGCCACTGCTTTCGGAATTAATATCGAAGGATTAAAGCGCCACGGGTTTGATAAGGAGTTGCGCAGCGCTATCAGTGAAGCGCACAAATTGCTTTACCGCAGCAAAAAAACCTTTGAAGAAGCAAAAAATGAAATCGCTGTCGTGGCAGAAAAAAAACCCGTGCTCAAATTGTTCAATGATTTCTTTGTCCGCTCGACTCGTGGCATCATCCGCTAGCTTATTATCTAATGAATTTCTACGGCAAGGCGGTAATCAATCGAATCCCAGAAGTGTATCCCTTTCGCCTTTGAAATTGCCGCTAGGCGAACCCCCGCAGCCAACACAAGGGCGAGGGGTATGGCAGGGCGGGATTCCACTTTGTATTTTTTATCATCAATAAGATTGATATTTAAGCATTTCGCAGACGAAATTTTCTTATTTGTTTAATTAATATACACAAATTGTGTGTTTTATAATCTAATGTTGATTAATTAATGAGTTGGATCCCGCCCTGAGGGGTATGGTACATGACAAAGGATGAGTACGAGCAGCCAACGCAGCCGTAACTTGAAAGGTGAAGGGGATATGCAACAGCGTCCACTGACTATCGGATTAATTGCCGGAGAAACATCGGGTGATATTTTAGCGGCGGGATTAATGCGGGCGTTAAAAGCACAGGTTCCTGATATACAGTTTATCGGTGTTGCTGGTCCTTTAATGCAAGCCGAGGGGTGTGAAGCATGGTATCAAATGGAAGAATTGGCGGTAATGGGGATTGTCGAAGTATTGGGGCGCTTACCGCGCTTGTTAAAAATACGCCGTGATCTGAGTCAACGTTTTAGCAAACTCAAGCCCGATGTTTTTATTGGCATTGACGCGCCGGACTTTAATATCAAGCTTGAAGGCGATTTGAAACGGCGAGGCATCCGTACGCTCCATTATGTTAGCCCCTCCGTTTGGGCTTGGCGCCAAAAGCGCATCTTCAAAATCGCTAAGGCCACTGATATGGTCTTAGCGTTTCTTCCTTTCGAAAAAGCCTTTTATGATCGATTTAACGTTCCTTGCCGTTTTATCGGTCACACGATGGCGGATACCATGCCGCTAATCCCTGACCAGCAAGCTGCTAGAAAAGCACTGGGTATTGCTGCAAATTGCCGCTGTCTAGCGCTCTTACCCGGCAGCCGCCAAGCCGAAGTCGCTATGCTCAGTGCTGATTTTCTTCTCACCACCCTGCTACTACGCCAACAGTTTCCCGATCTCGAAGTGCTGGTTCCGCTGGTTAATCCACAACGACGACAACAATTTGCTGCGATTAAAGCTAAAATAGCGCCTGATTTACCGCTACATCTCTTGGATGGACAGGCGAGTACCGCCATGATTGCCAGTGATGCCACATTATTGGCATCAGGCACAGCAGCATTAGAATGTATGTTAGCGAAATGTCCAATGGTCGTTGCTTATCGTCTGCGGCCTTTCACCTTCTGGCTGGCAAAACGATTAATAAAAACGCCTTATGTTTCATTGCCCAATTTACTCGCTGGAAAAGCGCTGGTCACTGAATTATTACAACAAGAGTGTCAACCGCAAAAACTTGCTGAGGCGTTATTGCCATTATTAATTGGAGGAAAAGCTGTTGTAACGATAAAAACCCGCTTTTTGACTTTGCATCAAAGTATCCGTTGTGGCGCGGATCAGCAGGCCGCCCAAGCGGTATTGGAGTTAGCGCGATCATGAATAAACTGTTTACTTATCCTCAGGCAAAATTAATCGCAGGGGTCGATGAGGTTGGACGCGGGCCATTGGTTGGCGCAGTAGTGACCGCCGCAGTGATCCTTGATCCCTCTCAACCGATAGAGGGGTTAGCGGATTCAAAAAAACTCAGTGAAAAAAAACGCCTGGCGTTATATCAAACAATCACACAAAAAGCGCGATCTTGGAGCATTGGTCGTGCTGAACCAGAAGAAATCGACCGTTTAAATATTTTAAACGCCACGCTACTCGCTATGCAGCGTGCGGTTTCCGGGCTAGATCTGACGCCTGATTATGTATTGATCGACGGTAATCGCTGCCCCCATTTATCGATGCCGACGATGGCAGTGGTGAAAGGTGATAGCCTGGTGGCGGAAATCAGTGCTGCGTCTATTTTGGCAAAAGTGACCCGTGATCGAGAAATGGTCGCTTTAGATCAGCGCTTTCCCGGTTACGGTTTTGCACAACATAAAGGTTATCCCACTGCCTTACATTTAGAAAAATTAGCGGCTCTTGGTGTCATTCCAGATCACCGGCGCAGTTTCGCTCCAGTAAGAGCCTGTTTGAAATCTCCTTTACCGATAGTTTATACCCACAGCTCTTGAAGGTTGCCTTCGGCTGCCAGGGCGTGAGACCCGATGAACGTAGACTACTACGTGATTCGGGCTAACGCCCGCAGCCAACAACGCGGCAGCTTCAAGGGCGAAGGGTAAAACCCTCTAAATTTTGGTGTCCTATGACTGATCCACGTTTTATCCATCTACGTGTACACAGTGATTATTCCATGATCGATGGATTAGCCAAAACCAGCGCCCTGGTAAAAAAAGCAGCGAGCTTAGGGATGCCGGCATTAGCTATCACTGATTTTACTAATCTTTATGGTCTCATTAAATTTTATAGCAGCGCACAAGCGGCGGGTATTAAGCCGATCATCGGTGCCGATTTTTATCTACAAAGTAAGCTTTTGGGTGATGAGCTGGCTCAACTTACGATACTGGCACGTAACCAGCAAGGTTATCAAAATCTTACCTTATTAATCTCTAAGGCGTATCAGCGTGGTTATGGTGCCAGTGGGCCACTCATTGATCGAGATTGGTTAATCACTCACCGTGAGGGTTTGATTTTGCTCTCTGGAGGGCGCAGCGGAGATGTCGGTAAATTTATGCTGCGGGGCAATCAAACACAAATGCTAGAGTGTCTCGCATTTTACCAACAGTACTTTGCCGATAATTATTATTTAGAATTAATTCGTACAGGCCGGTCTGATGAAGAAAATTATTTGCGGGGCGCAATAGCATTAGCGAGTCAACATGATATCCCTGTGGTAGCAACCAATGATGTTCGTTTCATTGATGCATCTGACTTTGATGCGCATGAAATCCGTGTGGCCATCCATGAGGGTGCTACCTTGGCCGATACTAAGCGCCCAAAAAATTACAGCCCTCAGCAGTTTATGCGTAATGAACAGGAAATGTGTGAACTGTTTAGTGATATTCCTGAGGCACTCACCAACAGTATTGAAATTGCTAAACGTTGTAACCTGAGCATTCGCTTGGGCGAATATTTTTTACCCCAATTTCCGACCGGGGCGATGAGTACCGAAGATTTTTTTGCAGAAAAAGCTCAGCTCGGATTAGAAGAGCGTTTAGCTTTTCTTTTTCCTGATGTTAATACCAGAAAACAAAGGCGAGCTGCCTACGATGAACGTCTGAATGTCGAAATTAAAGTGATTAACCAGATGGGATTTGCGGGTTATTTTTTAATCGTCATGGAATTTATCCAATGGTCAAAAGATAACGGCATCCCCGTTGGGCCCGGACGGGGCTCAGGTGCCGGCTCTTTGGTCGCCTATGCGTTAAAAATTATCGATATTGATCCACTGGCTTTTGATTTGCTATTTGAACGTTTTTTGAATCCCGAACGCATTTCCATGCCTGATTTCGATATTGATTTTTGTATGGAAAAACGCGACCAAGTTATTGAACATGTAGCGAATATCTATGGGCGCGATGCGGTTTCCCAAATTATTACCTTTGGTACCATGGCAGCAAAAGCGGTGATCCGTGATGTAGGGCGCGTACTCGGCCATTCCTATGGTTTTGTCGATCGCATCGCGAAATTAATTCCACTTGACGTTGGCATGACATTAGAAAAAGCCTTCGCTGCGGAGCCTCAATTAGTCGAACTTTATCAGGCAGATGAAGAAGTTAAAGCATTGATTGATATGGCTCGCAAACTAGAAGGCGTAACACGTAACGCCGGTAAACATGCCGGTGGCGTGGTTATCGCACCCACTAAAGTCACTGATTTTTCACCGTTATATTGTGATGCCGAAGGAAAGAATCCAGTCACTCAGTTTGATAAAAATGATGTGGAATATGCCGGCCTGGTAAAATTTGACTTCCTCGGCTTACGTACATTGACCATTATTAATTGGGCATTGGTGATGATCAACGCACAACGGGCTAGCAAAGGATTGCCTTCAATAGATATCAGCACCCTTCCTTTGGACGATAAAAAAAGCTTTGCCTTGTTACAACGCGCTGAGACGACAGCCATATTTCAGCTGGAATCCAAAGGAATGAAGGATCTCGTTAAACGCTTAAAACCAGACTGCTTTGAAGATATTATCGCGTTGGTGGCACTTTTTCGGCCTGGCCCGTTGCAATCAGGCATGGTAGACAACTTTATCGACCGCAAGCATGGACGTGAAGCCTTATCGTATCCCGATATTCAGTGGCAACATGACTTGCTCAAACCGGTATTGGAACCCACCTACGGTATTATTTTATATCAAGAGCAGGTGATGCAAATCGCTCAGGTGCTCTCTGGTTACTCATTGGGCGGCGCTGATATGTTGCGTCGTGCTATGGGCAAAAAAGATCCGGTAGAAATGGCGAAACAGCGCTCTATTTTTGAAGATGGAGCAAAGCAGAAAGGTATTGATGGTGAACTTGCGATAAAAATTTTTGATCTGGTAGAAAAATTTGCCGGTTACGGTTTTAACAAATCACATTCTGCCGCCTATGCACTGATTACCTATCAAACGCTGTGGTTAAAAACACATTATCCGGCTGAATTTATGGCGGCAGTGATGACGGCGGATATGGATAACATCGACAAGTTAGTAGGAATGGTAGATGAATGCATCCGTATGGGATTAAAAGTCTTACTTCCCGATATCAACAGTGGATCCTATCATTTTAATGTCAATGACGATGGCGAAATTGTTTATGGTCTTGGCGCGATTAAAGGGGTTGGCGAAGGGCCGATTACCGCGATGCTCAACGCGCGCCAGGCGGGGGGGGATTTCAAAGATTTATTTGATTTGTGTGCTCGGACAGAAACTAAAAAATTAAATCGACGCGTATTAGAAAAGTTGATTCTGTCGGGTGCTTTTGATCGCTTAGGGCCTCATCGAGCCTCCCTGATGCATTCCTTAGAAGCTGCGCTCAAAGCAGCCGATCAACATGCGAAAGCAGAGGCTATTGGACAAAAAGATATGTTCGGTGTATTAACAGGGTCGCCGGAACAAGTTGAACATTCTTATGCCAATATTGCCCCCTGGCAAGAACAAATCGTGCTAGAGGGAGAGCGGGAAACCTTGGGACTTTACCTAACCGGACATCCGATCACGCAATATTTAAAAGAATTAGAACGCTACTCGGGGGGGATATGTTTAAAAGATCTGTATGTGACCGAACGGGGAAAAACAACCACGGTAGCAGGCTTGGTGATAGCAGCTCGGGTTATTGTTACCAAACGAGGTAACCGCATTGGGATCTGTACGCTCGATGATCGCTCAGGGCGCTTGGAAGTGATGTTATTTACTGAGACATTAGAAAAATATCAGCACTTGTTAGAAAAAGACCGTATTCTTATCGCTACCGGCCAAGTCAGTGTTGATGATTTTAATGGTGGGCTGAAAATGAATGTACGTGAAGTGATGGATATCAATCAAGCACGTGAAAAACATGTCTGTGGATTGGCTATCTCGTTAATGCATAATAAAATTAACGATCAATTTTTAAATCGTCTCCGTCAGTTATTGCAACCGCATTGTTCAGGAACTATTCCAGTCCATATCTATTATCAATGCTCAGATGCACGTGCCAAGCTGTGTTTGGGGGCAGCATGGCGTATAACACCGACTGAACGTTTATTAATTGATTTACGAACGTTGATAGGTAATACGCAGGTAGAATTGGAATTTGACTAAAAATAGGAATGTTATGAGCCTACACTTTCTCGATTTCGAAGCGCCGATTGCGGAGCTCGAAGCAAAAATCGATGCCTTGACCAACCTTAGCGATAAAGATGAAAAACCAGCTATTAATTTGGATGAAGAAGTGCAGCGTCTACGTGCAAAAAGTGTTGAACTTACTCAAAGGATTTTTTCAGATTTAACTGCTTTTCAGATTGTCAAATTAGCGCGCCATACTCGTCGGCCTTATACTTTGGATTACATTAAACAGATATTTACTGATTTTGAAGAATTAGCCGGTGATCGTGTTTACGGGGATGATAAAGCTATCGTAGGAGGGATTGCACGTTTAGATGATCGCCCGGTGATGATTATAGGTCATCAAAAAGGCAGAGACACGAAAGAAAACCTGCGCCGAAATTTTGGTATGCCGGCTCCGGAGGGGTATCGCAAAGCGCTACGGTTGATGGAAATGGCGCAGCGCTTCAAATTGCCCATCATCACCTTTATTGATACCCCGGGGGCATACCCTGGTGTCGGTGCAGAAGAGCGTGGACAATCTGAAGCTATTGCGCGTAATTTACGTACCATGGCGCGTCTCAAAGTGCCCATTATTTGCACTGTTATTGGTGAGGGTGGTTCAGGAGGGGCATTAGCGATTGGTGTAGGTGACAGAATCAATATGTTGCAATACAGCACCTATTCAGTGATTTCTCCTGAAGGCTGTGCTTCTATTCTGTGGAAAAGCGCCGATAAAGCGCCATCAGCTGCTGAAATCATGGGGATCACCGCTCCCCGGCTCAAAAAACTAAAGATGATCGATGCCGTGATTGCCGAACCGCTAGGAGGGGCTCATCGCGATATATTAGCGATTTCTGCTTCGTTGAAAGCACATCTACTCGCTGATTTAGAGGAATTGGATAAACTGGATGAAGAAACATTGTTGGAGCGGCGTTACGAACGTTTGATGCATTACGGTTGTTGTAAATAATAGGCTTGAGGTTGTACGCCGGAAATTTTGTCGCTTAAATGTGTGCTTCATATACCCTTCGCTTTTGAAGTTGCCGCTAGGCGGCCAGGGGGGAGACTGATGAGCGTAGCATACTATAGCCGGTGGGTTTCAGGGCCAAAAGAACGTGCCCAGTCTTCTAATCGTGACGCCGTCCATCGGCCCTGTT
>JAIUCT010002491.1:0-10772 GCA_021307375.1 Tetraneura akinire | reverse complement strand
AAGTTTAAATTCATTATCGTAGATAAGATTATAGAATTACGGTAAGCTTATTATAGTTTCAAATTAAATAACAACTAAGTAAAATTTCCAATTCCTATTTTAGATTCTGAGCGAAGCGAAGAATGTATTGGTTTTACAATGATGTGTGTCTTTTTTTTTTTTTAAGTATGAAGACACTTTTACTACCCGAAATAATGCTCCGATTTTCACGAGTGTTGTATGTTTTCGATTGCAAATTGGATGTAGTTTGTACTTTATTAAGGTCATTTTTCGAATTTCCCAAAATTGACCTCATGTCACACAGAAAAAGGACGAAAAAATAAAGAAAAAAATACATTTTTCCTTCGACGAATTTGATTCATCGGATAAATTTGTTTATAATAGTAACCATAGTGATAATATAAATATTATTGTTACTAATAGCAACCAAAGTAATAATATTATTATTGTTACTAATATCAACCAAAATAATATTATTGTAACTAATAGCAACCGCCAACCATCTATATAAACAGAAATTTCCATCGTAATTCTTATAATATTTCTTTGAGCACCTCCCTGGGGTTGATCATATATATTCATATCGCAGATCATAGATTATTGATCAAAGGCTAAGGTCTATAATGAGAATTAACGAACCATTCGGTTATATATACATAATATTGTTAGGTGATTTTTTCCAATTCTCTAGAATTAGCTAGAGGGCAAATTGAAGAAAAAGTTTATTTGTATTTTTCATGAAAACTGAAATTTCGACGAATTCGGTTTCAATATTTTACGATAACGTAGGCAATTTTGAAGTTAAAGACTTAAAATTTTTATTGGGTATTTACATAAGTTACCATATATTAATATGTGGTAAAATTTTGGTACCGTGTTACGTTCATTTTTCTACAAAATATTGGACTTTGAATATTTCGTAAAATTCTCCCTTATACGTATATAATGTTTGATAAAATTGGCAATTTTTGGCATAAAGGTCTGATAATTTTACTGAAGTATTTTTTTTATTTACATAAAAATCCCTAGTCTCAATGTTTTTTATAGCTGTTTAAATTTGATATTCTTAGTACATCGAAAATGTTATGAAAAAAAATGACGAAAAAACGGCATTATATGACGGAACTTCGCTCAGAATCGTTTTTTCGAATGAAATGGTTTTCCATTGCATTCAAATTATAATTAAAATTAAACACTATGATTGCACACCTGTATCTCTTCCCTTGCTTTTTTTTTTTTAAATATTTGATTTGGTGAAATATACATTATTTTTGACAACCCCCACAATATTTATTCTCGACCACCAGCTTGAAAACCACAGCTCTAGAGGCTAGAATACCTTTAGTGGTATAGTATTCTAACAAATTGTACATTATTTACTATTTAATTGCATTTACTTTAGGAAGAGAGTTTACAATATGTGATTTACCTAAAGTGAAAAATTTTAAATTCTAAATACATTAATGCTAAGACACACAATTGTAATTTGAATGGTTTCTTATTCATTAATTATACGAACTAGATACATTTATTACAGTAATTGCCAATCGGATGCAGGATATGACTGAAAAATAATAATAATAATAATCCACATTTATTTTAACTTCTATAATCTTATACATACCATATATTTTGTAAAAATATTGAATGTATTAAAAAATATTAATGAACTTCAATGTACATACATATAATAACTTTAAAAAATTTTTTTTTTTTGTATAAACCAATTGTATACCTACAGAATGTTTTAGTAAGCCTAATTTATTGCAAATAAAAATAATAGTGTTAACAGTGTGTCCCAAGACTATGCACTCATTATAATATCTCCGAAAAAAAAATTAAGATTTTTAAATAACGTTTTTTATTAGTTAAGCTATGAAATATAATATTATCTATATAACTTTTTAAATTTAATTATCTCGTAAAAAAAATAAAAATAAAACCCTTTAAATGTTGTAATATTTGAAGATTGCCAATTTATAGATTACTTTATTTATATAAATTGTGATAAATCAATCTCCATTTTAACAAAAATTTTGATTTTAAATAAATTTTAATTTATTGAAGAAATAGAATTTCTAAAGTACCTAATTATTTGTAATAATTTGATTTATTATATTGTGGATTGTAAATTTCATATAATAAATATTACCTTGATAATAATTATATAGTAAATTATATAATATATTGATAATAAATAGTTGATTAGTTAAAATAATTAAAAATCAGCATTCAAAAGACTTTTTTTTTCGCAAGGATATTACAGTGAGTGAGTAAATGGATATGAGAAATTTCATATTTTAAATGAATAATAAATTTGTTTTTATTGTTGTATTTAGATATGTTAACCACATTTCATCAATTAAGTAATCTTCATTTTATATTTTTATGTTTTGATTTTACAATGGTGTGTGTCCTATGGATTTTAATTGAAGCAATGATAAATCATTGCATTGAAAAAAAATTCTGAGCGAAGTACTGTCAGATTTGGGAATTTAGATGACTAATTTAGGTGTTTTATGTGCATATATATTGAATGTAGAAACTGAATAAAAATTATAATCAAATAATCAATACATATATAATTGTAATAACATACACTCAAAATTTTTGTCCGAATGCAATAATTTTATCATTGCATTCAAATTTTAATTAAAATTCAACATTATCCTATTTAAACCTGTATCCCTTCCACACCCGTATCTCATCACTTGCTTTTTGTTTTTATGTCTGAAGACATTTTTGGACCCGATATAATCCTTCAATTTTCACGAATAACATAATGTTTCCGTTTTGATTGTAGATATTTTTTTTGGATTGTAGGTATTTGGTACCTATTTTATTTAGGTCATTTTTTCTCATAATTGATCCTATGCAATAGAAAAAACGATCATAAAATGATGAAAAAACGGAATTATTCACGAAAACTGAAATTTTGACGAATTCGATTTCAATATTTTACGATATCAAAGACAATATTGAATTTAAATACTTTAAAATTTACTAGTTGATCACATAGGTACCTGTTTTTCATAAGTGATATATTTTTGGAACTGTAACGTTAATTTTTCTACTACATATGTAACTTTAAATATTTCCTAAAATTAACGATTTTATTTGTATAATGTTTAATAAAAAAGGCAATTTTGGCTTTTATTCTTTGAAAATTTTACTGAAGTATAATCACATATTACTTAACATGATACCAAAATATTAGAAAAATCCCAAGTTTTAATTTTTTCATAACTTAAGTTTATATTTTTAGTATAATCGAAAATGTATGAATCCGTAAGGATTCTTCTTATTTTTTAATATTTTTACTATAATGATTATTAAAAAAGACAAAATTTTTTTAAAAATTTAGAAATCATACTTAGATATTAGTTTAAACCGATGAACGTAGTTCCATAATATTGGAAAAATATCAAATATCCTTTTTTTTTACAGGTGTTTTGATTAAAATCGATATTTATTGTATATATATGGATTCTTCTTATTATATTTCAATATTGTACATTATTACATTAATGTTAAATAAAATTCACAAAATATTTTGAAAATTTCATTGAAACTCAAATAGATATATGTATTAGTATATTATATTATTACTGAACTCAGTTCAAAATAATTGTGAATTATAGGTAAGTACATTAAATGTAAATTTGACGATATTTTTTTTGTAGTTTTTTAAAGTATGAAATTCGTGGGATGTACCCCTTCCTGGAAAAGATTCTGACCGAAGTACTGCAAGATTTTGTTACTTGGGTGACTAATTTTGTGGTTTTATGATAAATTATTTATATTGAACGGTAAGACTGTTAAATGTAAATATTATCTGATGAATTTCGATCAAAATCGTATTTCCGAATTTAATTATTTATTGTTGCATTCAAATTTAAAATCAAAACTCTAAACTATACTCTTTCGACCGATATCCCTTCCACGTTCCACGGTAGTATCAGCTCTTTTTTTTTATTCAACAAAATATGGTAAGTAAACTAGAAAAGGTAATCTACAAAATAGCATTTCAAGTGTACCTACATAAAAATGGGTTTTATTCTAATGTAACGTAAAACGTAATTCGATTAATTTTTTGTTTAGATGCAAACTGTGGTATGCTTAATTTACTATATTTTGCTTATAATATAAGTAAGTAAAAGAAGTATTTTAGTTATCTATATAAATAATAATTATTCTGTTTATACATTAAATTAGTAGTTTAGAATATAACAACAAATATTAGAAATAATGTGGTACTAATTTATTGACGTATGACCCATACGTATAATGTAGTGTACATTTGTTATTGGGCGACTCATCGCATATCTTGGACACAACAAAAAGATTTAGAGGGATGACATCCCTTTCTATTTCAACCACTGGTTAAAACAAATTTTTAACTGAAAATAAATAAATAATAATTAATTTAAAGTTTAAACTAAATTCTAAAACTTAATTAAAGATTTAAAATCTAGTAACTACTAACATTGATTATAGAATAGACCAGGGCCGTGCTTTGGGGGATGTGAGTGGTGCATATGCACCAGGCGTCATTATCACAGGGGCTCCAAAATCCCTTTAACAATATATACTCGAATATATACGAGTATATGTATATGTATACATTACCGGCAATATATATAATGCATATTGATTTTAGGCAAAATAATAAAAAAAATTTTTTTTAGTATACTAAGCGATTTTTTCACTTAAAAAAAAAATAATTTTTGAGTGAAAGGAATAGCTCTCTACGCCTACCGGCTCCGCTCATTTCTTCAAGCACCGCTTCGCGACACTTTTCGTGAGAATGGTGCTACGCCCTAAGGGACCACGGCATATCTACTTATCTAACCTAACCTATTAATAGTGTTGATATGCAGTAGTTTTGCGTGACCTTGAACCTCGCTTCGCGAGACCTTTGGACAAATAATAAATAATAATTTATTATTTAATTATTGCATATGGCATATTGTCCGGGAGAGACACAGAAGTCTTTTCAGACGCCTTTTTGGCAGAATTTCTATTAGACACACTATAGGTTTCTGCCATGCTTGGTAGGGGTGATGATAGTAGTCGAGGCAATATGCTTGTATCTCGCAACGGCGGTCACCCATCCGCTGTCAATTCCCGGCTACGGCAGGAGCGGATTTATGGGGGGCGACGTGGCGATCAACCCTCCCTTGGGCTTTTTTTTTAGCATGTTTTTATCAATAAATAATAGTTGTGTTGTGGTCAATGGCAAATATCTTCTCTACATCGTGGGTTAAGGCAATAAGATATATCAATATTACACCTTGGTTGTGTTTACTAGTAATAGCCATAATCAATCATATCAAGTATTCCTAATCGCCCCCCTTAAACAAGTTTCAACGGTGCTTAACACCTAGGTAGCTTTCAGCGAATGTTTCGTCGACTACACCACATATCCCCCTTTATAATAATCCATAATGATATTTTGGCACCGAGTGTTAATTTTCCTAGGCATGGCCCTGGTGCATTGCACTGGGGCCCCTTAATTATATTATATTTATAGAGCCTCAAATCAGCAACAGAAATTTATATTTAAAAAAACAAGGGAAGAATAATCCTGTCGGAGGGATAGAGGTGTGCAAATCATAATTTTAAGTGCCATATGTATCATTTATGTCCATTATTTATGGATACACACCATGATTATTTCATTGTGCATTTGTGCCGCGTGTATCATTTTGGATACACACATTGACACGGTCCGATATGGTGCATACATCTGTACGAACGATTTCGGGCGCGATCTGTTTTCCTAGTCAGCCATCAACCTAGGCAACCCGCTAGTACGCACCGAGACCTCCGATCCAACTATGGAAAGGAGACTCGGAGGGTACGACCGAATCGTGCTTGTGAGTTTTCTAATATTTTGTTATCATGTTAAGTAATATTTAAGTATACTTCAGTAAAATTTTTAGACCTTAATGCCAAAAATTGCCAATTTTATGAAACATTATATACATAAAAATGAATATTTTACGAGATATTCAAAGTCCTATATTTTGTAGAATATTTTTTAACATAACCGTTTAAAAATTTTGCCACAAATATATAATACAATATATTAATTATATCTTTTTTTTACTAATTATAATTCAAAATAGGTACTTAATTAAAGTTAAAAATATGTGAATGTTCTATTTTTTAACCATTAATAATTTATCCAAAATGTATAATATATCTTAAATTTTGAATTAGGGACACTCATAATTTAGTGCACCCCAGCCCACAAAAATCTAAATACTCCATTGGCCTTGAGGCCCTTATTGAACTTAGGGTCCCGTGGCATGGAGCCACTTAAATCACTTTGTTTTTATGTATTATAAAACGAGTCTGCAGCCAACGGAAAACGACCAGTTTCGCGCATAGATACTGCCATTATTCTCCCACCACTGCTACTCAACGATATGTATACAGCGCGTTGCGGTTTGTTGCAGACAATAAACATTATTAATGCGTTGCATCCGTAATAATATTTTTATATACTATAATATCAATATGTTTTTAATTAAAAATAATCTACTTCATTATTGGCTATCATCTTATTTGAATTCCAGGAGACAATTTGTCACCATCAATCTTTCTGATCTTTGTACCATTCCCTCTGGTGGTCCTCAAGGTGGCCATCTCAGCCCTCTACTATTCATTCTCTATATTAACTCACTTCCTGATTACCTTTTAATACTTTTATATTCCAAAGTATTACTTTTCGCTGACGACATTAAACATTCTCTCAAAATTAACTCCCCTTCTGACTGCCTCCTTCTTCAGTCAGATCTTGATACCTTCTCGGACTGGGCTAATCATCTTAACCTTGATCTAAATATCAGCAAATGTGGCGCTATGTCCTTTTCTCGTAAACTTTCTGCTATCTCAAATACATACTATCTCGAAGGCTCTCCTGTCAATCCCGTTTCCATTATCAAAGATCTTGGCATCTATTTTACTCCTACTCTTTCCTTTGAATTTCATATTAACAATATTATTGGTAGAGCTCTTAAAGTTTTAGGATTTATTAAACGTAACACAGCCAATTTCTCCTCTATCTTTAGCTATTCACGTTCTTTATTTGTCTCAAGTTCGATCCATTCTGAAGTATGGGGTAGTAATTAGGCATCCCTACCTAGCCCGTGATGTGCTTCGAATTGAAGGAGTTCAAAAAAGATTTCTTTTTTACGCTGCTTTCATCTTAAAAATTGACCACCCTCAACACAATTACACTTCCATTCTTTCTGCTCTCTGTCTTCCATCCTTAGCTTCCCGCCGCATAGACGCTGACATTTAATTTATTAAATCTATTCTTAATGGCTCCATTAATTCACCTGACCTCTTATCTCAAATTTCTTTTCGAGTTCCCACAATACTAGAAACCATTTCCTTTTCCAAATTCCTCATCAACGCACCTCATATAGTCAAAATCATTCCCTTCATATAATGCTAAAGCGGCTCAATGATCTTGCTTCTCACCACTTTTTATAGAAATCGATTATACTATCAATATTATTTTATGTATATACTGTTATCAACACTTCTCTCTTAATTATTTTCATTGTAAATATTTATTCTACTTTTTACCAATTGCATATATTTTATGTACCTACTCATGTAATTGCCGTTTGGCGTTAATAAATAAAAATAAAATAAAATAGGTACAATATTAAATGATATAATTTAATACTCCTATTTTGTTTTATATATATATAAATATCTTTTTTTTAGGTTTATCTGATGTGCATTATAATTATCCACCTATCGATTTAAGTGATGAAAATCCTGTAAAAAGTAAAAAGAAATATATATATCTAATAAGTTTTATATCTAATAATAATTAATATTCTGGGAACGCAGAGAGTTTTCAATCATAATTTACTTTCGTTACAATATCTCATGACATTATATTTATTTACGTTTACACATTATTATTGAAATTATTATATAAAACAAATAAAATAAAATTTAATTGATTAAAAATAGTTTTGAATTAGTGGAAAACGGTATCATTATGGAATGTAACATTTTTAGAATTCTAACTTTTTGCTGAAATATAGTTCAATGTAATTGAATTTTAAAATTAAATTTAATATTAAAATTTAAAACAAATTTTTTAAAATTATATTTTAGTTTTTAGGTATTAAAAAAAAATTATAATTATTATTTTTATTTTTATAATTTGTATATAAGTACAAGTGATATTACGCTAGATTATTATAGGTCAGGCTAGTATTATTTTACTTTGTATAATCAATCCATTATTATATACATATACTCGTATATTAATCATAATATTAATATATTCTAATTTGCAATTTTTACGACAAAGAAATATATTAGTAATAGACTCTTGATTGACTTAAATGCATATTAAGATTAAACAAAATGTTATTTATTTTGTAATTTGTTCTATAAATAAATTAGTGTTCACTGTTCATTCATGATTAGTATTCAAGAAAACATGGGTATATTTTTAAATGAAACATAGTAACATTCCAATTGGCAATTTGATCACTTTTAATATTTAAAGAAGTTGTTTATAAGATAATGATAATTGATAAACAAATTCAAGTTGATAAATTTCATACTCGTTATCATATGTAAGTTATCGAACGTACAATCATCAATAGGTACATAAAATATAAATTTAAATTTAAAATGTATCTAAATACGTTTACGTATTTTAAACATTAAACTATGGTAATAGTGACATCAATTAAATTTTTGATGGATGACAACACATTTTATCATTGTTTCTGGCAACTACCATTCTCCGGATTTTAATGTCTATGAATATTTATATATTTGTCTGAGGAGGGCCTGAAATCTTGTGGTCTTATTAAATATAGTCTGGTCGTATCATGGTAGAATATTTGGAGAGTACGCTTTTGGCGCACTCTATAAAATTGGTCAATGTAAACTCACTGTATTGGAATCCATGCCAGGTTTCGTTGATAAATACGAAAACATCTTTGTTTGGAATGGTTCGGTTTACGGTTATCTAATAATTTAAAATTCATTTTCATTGCTAAATTCAAATTTTTTACACATAATAAATGCCCCTATAAAAAAATAACGATAAAACCGAAATAATTTGGTTAGTGTTCTTTTACACAATTTTGAATAAATTTAAAATAAATCATATATATTGTGACAAATATTTTAATGATATTTAAATTAAGCTTATTTGTTTAAATATTTTTAGCTTATTTATTTTTTGTGATCATCTAATTATTTTATAAGGAAATTCTAATACATGTGCTTATTACAATATTACCTCATAATCAATTGTAACTCTACTGATTTTCGATCCAATGACAAAAAGGTATCTAATAATTTCATAAACTTCATTACTGTTTTCATCGAGAATGAAAAATTATTTGGTAGCCGGTCACTTCCCCGTAAGACATTTCTCCATCTAATAATAACATAATATTTTTTTATAATAAAAATATTTGTAAAATTTAATAAAAATAATAATAAAATAATATAAAAATAATACAAATAAATACCTTTTAATTTTAAATTATGAGAGATCCCAATTAAATACTCATCTAGATTTCTTTCATGGTGAGAACTTACAATTTTTTTAATCTGTGCAATGGTTTCCTTAATTTTTTTTCTTTAGCTACCTGCTCTCGCTCTGCTATTAACTGATAAAATTTTAATTCCATTCATCCTTGTTCTCTTTTTATTATGTATTTATGTCTATGAATCGCCATATAGTTGGATGAGATGCATCTAACAACGACGAAAATGTTCTATGCCAACCTTCAACGGAGTTTGTTTTTTCGAAAGTCTGCAAGTGTTGCGTCGTATTGATTCTATAGTGCTAAACTAAATGTAGGTGGGCATCAAGTTCTATATCTATTTGGTCTATTGATCCACGTGTTTTCAAAGTAGTCTGTCAATGGAAACAATAGTTCTTCATTTGCTACAATAAAGCTTTTTAGTTTAACAAAATTATTGGTATAAATGCTAAGGCCATTAACTGATTTACATTTAAGGCAAAGTCAAGATTTGAAACATATTTTTCTCGTACATCAGGGGTTATTGTATTTTTCTCAATAAACATTGCCCAAAAAGAAAAAATTTCTTCCAAATTTAGAAGTTCTAGTAAAATCTTAGTATAACTATCACGTGTTTTATTTGGCATAAGTGCAAACACTAACGGCAATACTGTGTCGTATTTTGTTGTATTTATTGTAAGAACTTGAGAAAAGAGTTGTGGGGACAACTTAAATGTACCATAAATAAACCAATGACACTGGTCGGACGCTAATATTTCTAAATTTTGTGAAGTTGAAAACAATAATATTCGATTAACCTCATCAGAACCACCATCATAGAGAAGAAAGGAATTATTCTTTAATGTGAGAGTATACGGCTCAAAAATAATTATTTCTGATAACGTTGACGGATTTACGGGAGGTGCATTTTTACGACATCTTAGTCATCGGACCGTTTTCTTCATTGCGGCTACTGAAGGTAAAGCTCCAGAAATTACTTGAGATGATACATTTGAAATATTAGCAACTATTTGATGAGGAGTTAAAGTTACTTGACTGGATGCTGTCTCTTTCAACTCGTTAATAATAATTTTAATACTAATATCTGTCATGTTTGGTATGTGGTTGTGATTGTCTTTATGCAGAAAAACTTCATAATTTACTGTATGTGCCCGTCCACGACATTTGTGCATATTAAATTTGAAGCATTTCCAATATATTTTTTCATTTTTCGTATAGTCCTTT
>JAIUCT010002457.1:0-10710 GCA_021307375.1 Tetraneura akinire | reverse complement strand
ATACTTTTATTTAAATACTTTTACTCAAATACTTTACAAGACTGATTATATCATTGTTATAATTTTTTTTTACTAACACATCATAGAGTAGTAGCAGATCCTTAATGATATAGGGGAATACAGAAAATTAGTTAATGCATAACTCTATAGATAATAGTAGTGATACTTCCTCAGAAAATTCGGATAGTGACAACAATTCTGATTATACGGGAATTCCTCGTCCTACTCCCCGTGTCAGTCTCCCTGTTCGATTTGCTAATCCTAATATTCCTGGAGCCGAACGACCAGTAGCCGAAATCTCGATAGATAATTTATTAGTAGGTCGTACAGATCAATAATTAGTAGACAATAACGAAACTCTTTTCCAGAACATAAACAGAAATTTGTTGGAAGTAGATAGGGTTATTGATACCACTGCAAATATTTTAGCGCAGACTATTAATATTGATAACATGGAAAACAACGGAACATTATTGGATCATACCATTAGAGAACCGGGAACCTCTCGAGAACCTAACGACAATTCGCAGGACATCCCAGCAGGACAAGACCTATCTAATAGGAATGAAACATTCTCTAATAATATTCAGAATCATGTAGCAGAACCTTCAAACAGATCGGACCGATCTGTCGACACCATTGGGTTGGAAGCAGCTTTAAAGCTGTTACCGTCGACATTTAGTGGTGTCAACCAGGAAGATTTGGAGTTATTTTTAGAGCAATGCGAATTTGCAATAATGTGTGCTAATGATAAAGCAAAACCCCGCTTATTGCAAGGGATATTGGTGAGGTTAACCGGCAAGGCAAGAGCAGCAATAAAATTTCGAACAATAAATTCGTGGAATGAACTAAAAGAAACTTTGAAAAAATCATTGGAACCACAACGGACCACTACACATTTGTATCTGGAATTATATTCGAGCAAGCAGAAAATTGGAGAAGACGTGATGGCATACTCCACACGAATAGAAACATTACAGACACTCATATTGGAACAAGAAACTAGCGGAAAATCAATGGAAGCAGCCACAGCCTTGGAAAATAGTTTAAAAGCACAGACAATTCAGGTATTCATTGAAGGGTTACGAAAATTAAAAGATTTCATTAAAGCAAGAAACCCGCCAACCTTAGAGAAGGCTATCCAAGCTGCGAGAGAAGAGAAACGAGTACAGAAGTCACTCGCGGAATCCAAAAGGTTTTATGAGGATGGAGGCAGAAATAGCAGGGGAGTTAGTAGTGCGAAACCAAGTACTCCTTGCTACCATTGCAAAAAAATGGGACTAGAGACTAGAGACTAGAGACTGTACGCTGAAGGATACATCGTCTGCTATCCCGGCTCGAATAAACACAATAATTTGTATTTATTGCAAAAAGCCAGGACACAAAAAAGAGGTTTGTCGAAAATTAAAATATGTAACGTCGCAACGAAATTCGGCAACAACAGAAAATCAGACAAAAACGGGAAATGCCACACAGTCGGGAGTCAACGGCGGACGCCCGGCTGGAAGTATAAAAACCGCCGCAATTTCATTCCACGAGTCGTCCTGAGTACTACAGCAAAGCAGAAACTTGAAGAAGATCACATAATTTGTAAAAGTTATCAGACCATTAAGAATCAGATCAGACTATTACTCGATTCTGGAAGTGATTTAAATTTAATCAAATTATCGGCTTTAAAAGATAACGTAATGGTATATGACCAAACCATTTATCAACTTAAAGGTATCACAGAACATTGTATAACTACATTAGGTTCAGTCAACCTACAAATTCAAATTGGTAGCGATACTCGTGCTACTGAATTCCATGTCGTACATTCGTCGTTCCCAGTACCTCATGAAGGAATCTTGGGAAAACCTTTTATAGTAGGGCAAGAGACAATCATCAATTACCAGACAAAAGAATTAATACTCACAGATCCTTCTGAAATCACCTTAGAACCACGAGCAGAGACTCTCATGGCTGTTCAAGCACAGAACTTTACAGAAAATTCGAATATATTAATTCCCAATCAGAACATTACAGAATCTATTTTATGTGGCAATGTTGTCACTTCTGTCAAGGATAACTCTGTATGGCTAACAGTAATAAATCCAACCGAACAGCCTATCACTATTAAAGTTCCTACGTTGCGAAACCTAGTACATGAGGAGAACAAAGAAGCTTGCATACATGCTGCATTGGTGCAGCCACACACAGAGACTTTAACAGGTGTTAAGCGTTTAGCACAATTAGAAAAGAACCTTCGGACCGACCATTTGAATTCTGAAGAAAAGAATTCACTACTGGTGATATGCAAAGAATATTCAGATCTTTTTTATTTGGATGGGGACAAAATTACTGCGACCACAGCGGTAGCACACGAAATCCGAACCTCCGAAGCTGTGCAACCCATCCACGAGAAACCTTATCGATTACCTGCAAGACATCGTCAAGAAATTTCTGACCAAATGGAGGCCTTAGAACAGGATGGTGTAATTGCGCAAAGTGATTCGCCATGGAACGCTCCTCTCCTAGTGGTTCCTAAGAAAGCTGATGTCAACGGTAAGGTTAAGTACCGAGTGTGTGTTGATTTTCGCAGACTAAACCAAGTCACTGTAGGAGACGCATTCCCTCTACCAAACATTACAGACATTCTTGACCAATTGGGAAAATCCAAATATTATAGCACGCTCGATTTGGCCCAGGGCTATCATCAAGTCCCGATGAACCCATCAGATAGGGAAAAAACGGCATTTTCTACCGATAAAGGTCACTACGAATTTTTACGCATGCCTTTTGGATTAAAGGGTGCTCCCGGAACATTTCAGAGACTCATGAATAAGGTATTAGCAGGATTAAATGGATTAAAAGCATTCGTGTACTTGGACGATATAATCATTTATGCCAAAGACCTTACAGACCATTCGCAGAAACTTCGAGATATTTTTGATCGACTCCGACGGTATAATTTAAAGTTACAACCATTAAAGTGTGAGTTCCTCAGAAAGGAAGTAACTTATCTAGATCATCTAATCACTGACGAAGGTGTTAAACCGGACCCTCAGAAAATTGAATGCGTACGAAATTTCCCAGTGCCGACTAACGTTAAGGAAGTAAAATCCTTCCTTGGACTATCCGGTTATTACAGAAAATTTATTCAGAATTACGGACAAATAGCAAAACCACTAACTTCGTTGTTAAAAAAAATGCTCCCTACAATTGGACAGAATTGTGTCAACAGGCTTTCGAAACATTAAAAAACTGTTTAACACAAGCCCCAATTTTACAATATCCAGACTTTTCGAAACCTTTCAATCTGACTTGCGACGCGAGTAACTATGGTATTGGATGTGTGCTCTCACAGGGTCCTATTGGTCAAGATCTACCAATAGCATATGCATCCAGAACATTGAATAAAGCTGAAATAAATTATAATACTACTGAGAAGGAACTCTCCAGTATAGTTTGGGGAATAAAAGTATTTCGACCATATCTTTTCGGTCAGCAATTTCATATAGTCACAGATCATCGTGCCTTATTATGGTTATTCAATTTGAAGGATCCTGGCTCACGGCTTACACGTTGGCGCCTTAAGCTAGAGGAATACCAGTACACCATTCATTATAAGGCCGGAACAAGTAACACAAATGCGGATGCTCTTAGTAGGATTCATCGAGTTGTTACCAGATCCCAAAATCAAGAAACTACGGAATCTCCAGAAACTCCAGAAACTTCAAAAACTTCAGAACCTCCAGAAACTTCAGAATCTTCAGAACATCCAGAAACTTCAGAAACTCCAGAAACTTCAGAAACTCCAGAAATTTTAGGATCTCCGGAAACTTCACAACCTACGAAAATTACCGAATATTCAGACGATTATCAACAGTTTATACAAGCCGACTCAAGTTTAAAGAAAGCAACATCCAATGTTCTAGAAATACAAGGAGACCTTTTCAATTGCGAACCAGACGTCTCTCTGATGCATGTAGTCTCAGCCGATTTTAGAATGACTAGTGGAATATCATTAATCATGAGAAGAAAATTTGGAAAAGTGGCACAATTAAAGAAATTACAGAAAACTGTTACGGAAGTTGTTTCTTTGGAAATGGAGCAAAGAACCATATTCTACCTCATTACCAAGGAACATTACTGGCAGATGTCTACATACGCACAACTATTCCAGAGCCTCCAGAACCTAAAGAAAATTTGTCTGGAACGCCAGATTACGCAATTAGCATGTACTCAACTAGATTGCGGGAAGGACGGACTAAAATGGGAAATAGTTCGATCCATCCTGTATTATCTTTTTCGAAGTTCAGAAATCAGAGTTCAAGTGTTTTACACAAGAGGTACCATCGGAAGAAGACAAGATACGCATACTCAAAGAATTCCATGATACTCCTTTAGGGGGTCATCAAGGAATATCACGTAAAGTTCAGAGGATTTCACAACAGTATAAATGGAAAGGGATGAGACAGATGATTAAAGATTATGTTAGAAAATGCGAAATTTGTCAACGCAACAAGACTTCAAATCGCTCAGTCAAGGAGCCTATGGTGATTACCACCACTGCTTCCAGATCATTTGAAAAGATATTTATGGATATTGTCGGTCCATTACCCAAATCACACAAAGGAAATATATTCATTCTAACTCTACAAGATGACCTCACTAAATTTGCATGGGCCACTCCCATGAGCAATCATGAAGCAAACACAGTTGCCTATCATTTTGTAACCCAATTTGTGTGTTTGCATGGACTACCTAAAAGTCTTGTAACTGACTGTGGTATGGAATTTCTAAGTAAAATTTTTAAAGAAGTATGTCAACTTCTAAAAATCAAGCAAACTTCCACTACACCGTATCACCCACAGAGCAATTGTTCTTTGGAACGAAGTCACAGAACATTAGCAGAATATTTACGCAGTTTTGTTCAGAAGGACAATCAGAATTGGGATTCATATATTCCATTTGCAATGTTTTGCCATAATTCCACAGTTCATACTTCAACGAACTTTCAGCCGTATGAATTGGTTTATGGTCATCAGATAACCGTTCCTAGTTCTTTTAATCATAATCCGGAACCTCAATACAATTACCAAAATTATTATTTTGAATTGAAAAAGCAGATGCAGGAAGCACATCAACAAGCAAAAACAAACTTAGAAGTTAATAAACTCAAATCAAAAGAACATTACGATAAAAAAGTAATTCCACTGAAAATTCGAATAGGTGATAAAGTGTTAGTACAGGAAAAAGCCAGTAAAGGCAAGTTGTCTCCAAAATGGTTAGGGCCATATCCTGTTATTGAAATTCGTGATAAATCACCTAATATAACAATTTTAAAACGAAACAAACCAGTAACTTTACACAGAAATCTTTTAAAACTGTATCATGACCAATATTGAAATTATGTTCCAGATTATTAGCGATATCAAAATGCAGAACTTCCGAATTAACAAATCATAAAATTAAATTGACTACATTCAACAAAACCATGGGATTATATTATGAACATCATATGCAAGTCAGAATATCACATCTTAATTGGAATTTGATAACATACCTCGACCTCGGTACACAGGCTTCAAGGTATCACACACTATTGACACAAGCGCAAGCAACTTCGAAAGCTTGTACAAAATTAGCCGATGATTTCAAGCCCACGGAAATAGGAGACATATGTAAACAATTTTTACGTCAATTCCGACAAGCGACTTTACCACATCTCTATGAGATAGAGACAAACCATCGTAGTATGATGTTGTCTATCGGGTACAATGACACCGATAACTCTAGAGTTAGACGAGGAGTGTTTCGGACCTTTGGACGTTTAGCTAATGTCTTACATGGCGTATATACAAAATTAGACTTACAGATAATTTATGACAAGGTATTTGAATTAGCAACCAGTAAAGCACAGAACATAAATTACATACAGGATTCAACTAGGATAATACGTACCGAATTAGATAAGTTGAATAATACCCTACAGAACATTACAGAACACCAACGTAACTTAGAAAGCAATATACAATATTTACAAAATCAATTAACAGAGAGTATTGTAAATATCAATACCAATACTTTACGCACAAAATTGTTGGAACAAATAATGTTATTCGACATAACATTAAATCAATATGCATATGAAACCCAGAACCTCATCGCAATAATAAATGCAGCTTTAGATGGCAAAATCCATACCAGTGTGTTCACTCCAGAAACTTTAATCAGAGAATTAAAAGAAATTAAGATGAACCTACCATTAGGAACAGCGCATCCAATAGAAATACATTCAGAATCTATGATGGATTATTTCAGAATCTCCGAAATAACAATATTTCACCAAGCAGACTATTTGATATTTACCATAAGTATTCCTCTGATATCCACTGAATGGTATTCCATATACCATCCAATTCCAATTCCTATTCCGTATAATCAGAAAACATTGATATTAATCAGTCCTGAAATCGATTACTTAGCGAAAAGTAACGACGATGAAAAATTTTTCACATTAAGGTTAGAACAATGGGAATCCTGTTTAAAATTCGAATCTTATAAAATTTGTAAAGGTCATGAACCAATTTTTCACCGTTCTAGTTCTAGACTATGTGAATTATCATTATTAGATAACCCGCAGAACATACCGGAAACTTGTATAATAAAATTGGTTTCTTTGGAAACGGCAATTTGGCATAGGTTATCATCAACAAATTCTTGGATATATTATACAAAACCTGATTTTTGTACAACAGTTTGTTCAGATACTTCGCAAAATTCGAGATTTGAAATATCAGGTGTAGGTAGGATAACTATTCCAGAGTTCTGTGAAATTCATACGGAAAATTATGTATTTATGCCATTGCACAAAAACTTAAGGAATGTTAATTTTGACATAGTACCAGAAAATTATAAGAATAATATACTAGATACTTTAACAGAAACTCTTAAAGTTGTTAATCCTCAGAACTTAACAAACATTGATGTAATCAAAGACCTTAATTATTTAGCACAGAAATCTATGAATATTAAGGATTTGATACACAGACCATCCGAATTTTTAATATTTCTAAAAGCAGAATTTCATGTAGTAATATTATATCATATCGTAATGATAGTAATATTTATTAATGTATATGTAATATTTAAATACAAAAATGAATTAGTGAGAATGTACTCGCCGGAAATACCGGAATTAGAAATTGTAAAGAGGCAAGTAGAACCACTAGTCTCTCGAAACCTTATAAATTGTATTGTAATTTTGTTTTTTTTTAATAAATTTTGTAAGAAACTCTTATTGTAAGGTATTAATACTGAACTGGTCTCCGATATATTTCAGATAATTATTCAGAAAATTTAGACAATTTCGACAATTCAGAATATTCAGAGGATTAAGAGAATTTGTTTTAACACAGGATGATACACGTTGGTCTAAGGACCCCCGTGTCTCATTTAGTCTGGGGGGTGTTATGAACCCCTGAATATTTTATTTTATATTCGAGTATATTATTTAATATTAATAATGTTAAAACACAGAGCATCAGGAATTGTGTGTTGGACGGCGACGAGTGAAAAGGATATGCTGAATATGCACATTATGGTCAACACTCGTCACCGTCCTCGCGATACGACGGAGCCCAGTCAGTCTTGAAACTACGTAAAAACAGATAAGTTGTACACCGATATTTGTTTAATTAATAAACACAGTTATTAAAATTATTTTTGTTAAGCGTTCATTTTATTATTTTAAATTATTGTTGTGCTAAGTTCATAACAACTACCACTTAATCCAAATTTTTTTTGTATTTCTGGATCGAATTCAGTACTAGCTCCTTGGTACAAAAGAAAATCATAAATAATCCCACTAGCACCACAAAGAACATAAATTTTTAAGCCCCATGGATAAGGTTTGCCTTTACAATATTGTTTCACGGATAGTTTTCCAGTGAATGGAACAATTTGTTCATCAATAGAAATATTTTGTTCAACTTTGAGCTGTCGACAACGTTTTCTGACACAATCAAACATGGGTCTGACTTTTTTAAATTTATCGATACTTTGCGTTATTTCTAAGTTGTCTACAACGTGAAAATGATTACGTAAAGTAAAAAACCGATTAACTGTCATATTCTGAGTAAATACATTTAGAGCTAAAAAGGAGTTCCAATACATCCTAACTCTAGGAAATTTCAAACATCCCATAAGAATATGAAGTGAAATAAATGTACGAATTTCCCATTGGTTTGTAAGAGTGAACCGTTGTGCGCCTTTTTGCAAAGCGTACCTATTTGTAAAATTTGCCATTTTTTCAAAATCGTCGTTGTTGAAATATCGATTAAAATATACTAAAGGGATTTGAACATTTAGATAATCTGGAATATCTGGTTCTACATCGTCCAACTTAGGCATTGGAACAGAAAATGGCATTCTTATCCACTCAATTTTACTCTTAGGTGTCAATAAAATATTTACCGGATCTTCCTTATTAGTAACCGCAATATCTTCATCATTTTCATCATCTTGAAAATCATTGTCCATATTATTTACGAGATTATTGAATTCTTCAATTGAAAATGGTAATCTCTCTATGAAGAGAGACGAAAAATAAAATTATTAATTAATTTAAAATTATATTTGTGTGTATGTGTGTAAAAATATTACGTAAAATATTTAGGTACCTTCGTTTAGAGTCATTTCATCCTCGTCGTCATCATTTTCAAAAAAATCAAAATCTGACTGATTACCGTCAAGCATTTCTATTATTTCGAACTCGTTGAGTGACGACATAATTTAGTATGATTAATATTAATAAAATTAAGTATAAAACAAATTAAATAAATAAAATAAAAATAATGGAACACAGAAATATAATAATTGAATAGCTGACGCACTTTTACAATACTTGTAGTACAAAATATTATATAAATACGTATTCTAACTGTTATTTGATAATGAAAGAATTAATTTTACAAAAGTAAATTGTTGACACATTATATAAAACTTCGATTGAAATGATTATCATTTAATTGTGTTTGGTAAAACCACGTTATAATTCGTAGACGGTAGGTAATAAAATTATAAATAGATTATGTAACAACGTAACGTGCATTATTGGTATCGAGTACCAATGGGTCTTGGAAGACCCATTATAATTTTGAGAAGCACTAGCGAAGTCTATTGGTGGTAATTAAAAACTGTTATTATTTTTTTTAACTACACATATATTTCTAAAGTGTCGAATTTTTTGATAGTTGTGCCATCTATTGGTAAGCAATAAATGAAAATCAAACATGTGTATAACTGCATAGTTATCAATTGTACGTTTACCGAATTTTTTTTCATCAAAAAGTCATTATTAATGTTAATTATATAACTAAAATAGAACAATTTTTTCATGAAACTAAATTATCATATATTTTTAATTATATTAATGTAAAATTAAACAAGTAACAAACATTTTTTTGCTATATTTTATGACTTTTTATGTGGTGTACCCTGGAGTACCCACCGTGACTGAAAGGGTTAATACGTCTGACTTCATTCTTGTGCCTGGTCTCAAACCGCAAGAGTATATATTTCAAGTGTATAATATAGTTATAGTATATATTTTTTAAAATGTCAAAAACTTCCTCGGTTTCTACTAAACGAGTACGCTGCACGAATTTTTCGGCATTAGAGGAAACCACATTAGTTGCTTTAACGGCAAAATACTGTGGTATCCTCGAATGTAAAAAATCTGATAATGATATTTGGAGTGCTAAAAATAAAGCGTGGATGGATATTCAACAACAATTTATTGCCACAGTAGGCAGTCACAGAGAAGTAAGTAAAAGTTTAATTAATTTTACTTTTGTGTAAAGATGCACTGTTAATTCGCAAAAAAAACACCCAACATTTATTGTACCTATAGATTTATCATAGGATTTAATATTGCAATGCAAATGATTTGTGCTATATTATAGTAATTGTATGTAGTGTGATGTAATATAATATTAATCTATATTTACAGCTACAAAACCTTAAGGACAAATATGAGAATCTAAAAAGGAAAACTAAGAAGATTGAAGGGGATAGGAAAAAACAAATTTTTCAAACGGGAGGTGGTGTGGAAAGTTGCACAGTAGTTGCTTCCTCGCCTACACATAATACACTACTTGGTATTTTAGGAGTAGGGGCGGTGGGCTTGAATAAACCTTTTGATGGAGACAAATCTGGTAATATATTTGTTTCTGTTACATTTTGTTGTATATTAATTATATTCAATTGAATATCTGTCTGTATATTATAGGAAAACCATTGATGAATATCAATGAATTTGAAGAAGAAATTGTTGGAGTTAATGATTTGGACGATGAATATGTACCTAATGTTAACATCCAGGAATCCGTAGATATGGTTAGTTGTTTATTATAGTATTTGCTTTAGTTAAAATATTTAAATTAAACATTTATGTATTTAATCAAAATATTTTTTTAAAAGTATGCTTGGAGTTAACATACAATATGTATATAATCTTTGTAATTTTAGCTACCTATTTTTAAAGGCCCAATGATAATATCTCGAAATGTTTAACTATGGTTAGTTCCTAATTATTTAATAAAATTAATATTTATCTTTATAAACTATTAATTTTGATAATTTTAAAATTGAAATTAGTTAATTTCAGAATTTATAATATCTATACTTAAGTGAAATTTCACAAGATCTTTTTAAAATTAATTT
>JAIUCT010002456.1:0-22578 GCA_021307375.1 Tetraneura akinire | reverse complement strand
TGAGGCTCAAAACTCGAACAGAAAATAATATA
The DNA here is from genome assembly GCA_021307375.1 of Tetraneura akinire. Classification (NCBI taxonomy): domain Eukaryota; kingdom Metazoa; phylum Arthropoda; class Insecta; order Hemiptera; family Aphididae; genus Tetraneura; species Tetraneura akinire. The sequence continues at coordinate 22,546 of JAIUCT010002456.1, read as the reverse complement.
AAAAAAAAAAACACAAAACAAAAAAACACATCCACACTTAATATAATATTGTTTTCATCTACCTAATTATAAATAATGTAAAAAATTACAATTTTATTGTTTACCGTATAATTGTTACTCAAGCACCAGTAACACACTGAATTCTAATTATATGACCATAAACGGCCTACCATTATAATCATTCTAATTAATTACAATTTATAATTGGCTCGGCGCGTGACAAGTGGTGGTTATGGTAATCCGGTCAACTATTTTATATGAAATATCCGAGACATATAGGTATAATGTAATCCACAACAATTTCAGAACTCGTTACGTTACAGAAACCCCCCAAAATAGAATGAACATAAAGATCGTGTATTTATTTGAGTTCTATTTTCCTTCAAATACGTAACACGTAATTTACTTTAGATATGTACTAGAAATGTAGATAAGGCCGTATGAACACTACTACATTAAAACATCCCCGAACATTATGGGTGAGGGGATCTGATACAACGTACGCGTTTTTATTTTTAATTTCCGTCACGACAAAGGGACCTTCATACAACATAAAAAATTTGTGAACACATTTATCGATTGCCGAACTTAAACGATGTGTTCTAACTAGTACTTGATCACCTATGTTATAAGCCACAGGTTTGTCTTTTCGGTCATGACGACGTCGTCGAATTTCAGCTTTAGATAAATGAACTTCCCTTGCCATTATCAATTTTCGAGACGTGTCAACCGGATTTCCTGGTGGAAAATTTACAAGCGACGATAATGGATTTTCTGGAGTACCTATGTTTTAAAAATATTTCTGAAGGAGTGAAACCAGTTACTTCATGGACCGTATGATTTAAGACCCATTTAATATATGGTACATAAGTAGGCCAATCAGAATGATGTTCAGAACAATATGACCAAAAAGTCTCCCTAGTTCCCGCATCACACGTTCAGCTGGATTCGATGTGGGTGATAGACAGAAGTAAAAGTAGGTGGAATTCCCAAACTAGATAAGCGTGTTTGCCAAATTCTACTATTAAATTGAACACCATGATCTGAGACTATCAACTTAGGTTTACCATAGGTTGGTATATATTGGTTAATCATCCGATTAGTTGTAGCAACGGCAGTTGAACGTTTCAAGGGATATAATTTTACAAACCTAGAAAAATTATCCAAAATTACAAAGATATATGAAACACCATTCCAGCTAGATGAGAGAGGACCATAGATATCAACAAATACTCGATCAAGAGGATTTAACGACAAAGCGCTTTGCATCAATCTTTCGGTTCGAATGGTACGATGTTTAGTTCGTTGACAAAGATCACAACGGGAAATTATGTATCTAATACGATGGTGTAACTTAGGAAAATAACATATTTCTTTTAATACAGATGCACATTTTTGATGCACAATTTCAGAACTTGTTACGTTACAACTTTTAACAAATTTTACAATTATGGATTCTTTTAATAAGAAGAGACAACAGAAAATAAATTCATTCTTACAAAAAAAACCTAAAGTGGAAAGTAAAAACAACGACGTCCAAGTAAGCATAATAATTAATGTTACATAAGTAATTTTCAGTTTTTATCACAGTATTGTTTGTTAATATTTCAGTTTTATTGTTTTCATAGAGTTACGATAACTCAAATTCAAACGATTTATTTAATCAGTCCGATCTATCGGTAAATGATATAACCGTTGATTGTGAAAATGTAGCAAATAATCAAGTAAGCGTTTGCTTATCTTTTTATTCTTTATTTTTTGTACATAAAGAAATAAATATTATTTTTTGTTTTAATGTCAGTGTAATATTTCTAATATTACTAGTACCAGTGCAGGTGAGTTACAGTAAGGTGTAGTTAGTTATTTAATTCCAAAGTGATATATAAAATAAGAAAAAGAAAAAAAAGAATAACCTTGCCAACTGGTCGGACGAAAACTCGTCCGGTTCGCGCATGTTTTTTGCCACGGTGAGAGCTGATGTTTGTCGTGTGGCCGCCGTAGACGCGCCGCATGTTTATACGTAGTGAACAATAATATCCTATGTTTTCTCAATTCCTAATTGTTTAAATATATAAGTAATTTTTGTAAATAACTGTTTAAATATAATATATATATTGAATTTTTTAAAAAATATAAATAATTTTTGTAAATAACTGTTTAAATATAATATATATATATTGAATTTTTAAAAAAAAATATAAATAATTTTTGCAAATATGAAATTTATATTAATTTTTTTTAATTTTAATTTCCTACTAACATTATAATATGTATTGATATCTATTTAGTTTTAATAATAATTGTATACAATGTATATTGTAACGTATTTGTGTTTGGTGCAGAACAATAAGGTAGAAGTACAAGAAATAGTGAAAAAAAAAAATAGAATATATACGTACAATATTACTTTAATACGTATTATACGTATTATGCGTATTATTTTATAATAATTATTATGATCGTCTGTATACACGGCGGCGGCTACCGATAGCGACGAGTTACGGAAGTGGCCGAAAACTAACGACCAATCACAGCGCACCTGACTCTCGCCGGGGGCTCGGACGGTTGCCGGCGGCTCAGTCGGATGCGCAAAAGTTGGCAAGGTTATTCTGAATAGAGTATAGTCTCTCTAGGGCTATATAAATAAATAGGAGAACCATGAGTTCTACATGACTGAAAACGCGTTGTTAAGAAACATCATAACAGATAACATAAGTGATAAAACGTGATAAAATATTGCAGGAAGTCCATGATGATTTTTATTCATTATCAAAATTGTATATAAGTTATACCACATGTCTCTTAATATAGATTTATATAGATTTACTCTATATAAAATAATATGTATTATGTATATTATTTATATGTAATAACGGATGCCATACGATTGAGCACGGTACGTTTTTTTACCTGCTTTTTGACCTTACGATTGAGCACGTTCAATATTTAAAAATATTTTTGAAATATTGAAAACGTTGCCAAACTTCTTTCGTTTCGAAAAGATATACTCGTATAGTACAATTTTTATCTAGATATTTTAACACTATATGTTATGTTATATACATATTATAAACAATATATTAACAAGTTAATATTAATTTCCGATAAATCGTTCTTTTCAGATGGAAGGCTCGCTACGCCTGCCGGCTTCGCTCACTTCCTCAAGCGCCGCTTTGCGGCACTTTCCGTGGGGATAGGGACTAAAGCATACCTACCTAATACCTACCCATTGAATGGATACTGGTGCGGATAGGCAGTGATTTCGTGTGACCTAAAACCTCGCTTCGCGAGACCTTTGTATTTTTGAACTAACCAATGAAAATTTTAATAATACATTTTTAATTTTTTTTTCTTACATAAACTACGTCTTTATTTTTTTTTTTTATTTATATTATTATTACGTGCAAAATAAATATGGCAACGCCGCACAAGAAATAGTGCTCAATCGTGTTGTTTTTCGGGTGCAGGTAGCTAGTCATTGTTAACAATAGTGCGTGCTCAATCGTACACAAAAAAGGTCCAATCGTGCTCAATCGTATTCTGACCGTAATAACTATTATTATACCTCGGACCTTTTTTTTTTAATAATATTAAAAAAATAAATACTTGCATTCAATCATAATTCATAGAATATAGAATATTATAGGTATGAATATAAAATAATATATTATACAGTTCAACATAGACATACAAACATAATATTTACTTAATTATTATTTATTATTACTATTATTATTGAATTGGTTATATTAACAGTATAGTATTAACTGTATTGAGTATAGTACCTATTTACTATTTTGTGTATGTACTATTCTGTGGTCTCAATTCATAATACTTAATTGTATTGTGTTATTCGTGTGTTATTTGTTATTTATTTTTTTGTTTGTGTGTTATTGTTAAGGTCACTTGTTGTTTATATAATTTATATACTAGTCATTAATTAATAATATGGATAAATAGCTTTAAAAAAGAGTAGGTAGTTGTAGCACTATATCTGACTTAATTTCCAAAAAAAATGTTGATGATCCAGAACTTTGTCATTCTAAAACAATATTCAAGAAGGAAAAACCTACTATTGTAAGAAGATTTAATTATAAATGGATTCATATGCCTGCATTTAAGAATTGGTTTACACACAAATTGAATTTAAAGAAAAGGGATATGGCTTAGTAGTCTGCAGTTGTTTTATTGGTCCTCATCTTAGTGAAATAAAAAAACATGGTACATCTATCAAACATATACAAATCAACTAGTGGCGCAAAATTCAGTAAGTGATGTAAGTATTTAAAATGATTTTATTTATTTGGAAATAATGATGTTTGCGGAATTAAAACTTGACTAACAATTTACAGTTTTCTCTATCTGATACACTTACCCCTTTACTATGTTTAATATTTCTAGCTGCAAAACTTACTATAAATTTGACTTTAAGGAGAAAAAAAAAAAATGGCAATTATGATAACAAATATTGGGGAAAAAAAATATTTAAATCCACTTTGTGATGTTCAAGCAACCTGATTCATTTTACTCATTAATAATGGATGAATGTTCCGATATATTAGAAATAAAATGATGTTCGAATGTTATAATATATTTTGATACAAAAACTGATGATGGTACAAACCCAGTTAATGTATATGATTGAAACATTAATAGGTAAATAATATTGTAATGATATGAGATATATTATAATTAAAAAAGTTTCAATCTTATGTCAATTATAATTATATAATCATCTTTAACACAGGATATATATTTATATAATCATATTTACACAAAATTATATAAATTTACATTTTAAAAAATTTAAAAATTTTATATCAAAAATATCGAGAGAACTTGACGACGTAATGTAATAATTATTTAAATACAAAATTGCGTCAAAACTTGCATTGTATACATCAGAGACCAGGCACATGTTATTATGATAATATTTTGTGATAGATACTAGATAGATAATAAAACTTTTTATTCTATTATTTACCATTTAAAATTTTTATTTTTTATTAACTTAATGTACCTAATACCAATAATTATCAATTATAATGAGTAATATAAAAAAAAGTGGGCAAAAATTATGTTGTGTGGTAAATTGCAGTAATACGTACCGAACTGGACACAAATTATTTTACTTTCCTAATCGGAAACATGAAATACAATTAAAAGAAAAATGGATTCAAAGTATTAAAAGAATTAAGTAAGTATTGTTTTATTAATTTCATAGTATTTGTATAATTTAAAGTTATTTGTATCTTGTATGCATAGTAATGATGGAACACCATGGATACCAAATGCACAATCCGTTATATGCAGTGATCATTTAATTGGAAACAAACCATCAAGAAATCCAAAAAATCCTGCATATATTCCTACTATATTTCCAAAAACATATAAAAAATTGCAAAGTAACTGTGTTCAACAATCTACAAGATATAAACGTATATGCCATCGTAATATAGCACAATCTACTGTAACTGTTACCCAATTAAACCCAAATAAAAGAGAGGCAATTGATAATAATACTTTTGATTACATTTCTAAATGTGATGTAGGAATACAAGTCTCATTAGATGCAACATATATAAGAGAATTCTCATTTGAATGTTCTTTTATTAATAATTGTTGTAGTACTTCCATAACAACTCCTAATAATTTTATAATAAATCAAAGAAAAAATAGTAAAGATGTATCATGTGGTCCTAACTCTAATTTCTTTAATTCTTGCTTAAATTGTGATAAATTTCATGGTTATGAATCAATAAAAAATGAAAATTCTATGAAAGATTTGACTGGATGTTCCAATGCCGTTTTTGATTTGTTGTTTAAAATGCTACCAGATGTAAACTATAAAAGCAGCTTAAATAACCACAATCAACTTCTTCTATTTTTAATGAAAATAAAACTTGGTATTACTTTTTCAGCTCTTGGAGTATTATTTAATATTCATCGTACCACTGTCAGTAGAATTTTTTTAAATTTACTATGTATTTTATGTAATAAAACTAAACATTTTATATTTTGGCCTAGTAAAGATGCTATTTTAGAAACACTACCTCAGGCATTTAAACAAAACTATCCAAATTGTCGCTGTATCATAGACTGTACTGAAATAAAGGTCGAACAACCACCTACCGTTGAACAACGAGTATCTATGTACTCAAGGTATAAAAGTTCATACACAATAAAATGTCTTGTTGCTATAACACCTAATGGTGCAATAAGTTTTCTTTCTAAATGTTATGGAGGGAGATCAGGTGATTCATTTATTACTAACGATAGTGGATTTCTTTCCAAATTAGAACCAGGAGATCAGGTTTTGGCGGACAAAGGCTTTCCAGGCATTAAAACAAATTGTGAAGACAACAAATCAATTTTAATTATGCCTCCAATCTTGCACAATGGTATATTCACTGAAGAAGAAATTATTGAAACTTATTCTATAGCAAGTGTAAGAATACATGTTGTAAGAGTTTTTGCAAGATTAAAAACATATAATATTTTAAATAAAATTCAAACAGAGTTACTTCCTCATATAGATAACATTATGCATATATGTTGTACTCTAACAAATTTACAAAATCCAATTATTAAACAATAAATAATATGTATATTATAAATTAAATATAATTAATAATATATGCTTATAATTTTGTAAATGTTAATATATAATTATATACTTATATACCAAATTTCAAACAATTAAATATTTTATAATTTAATAATTTTTAATTAATATATGTACATACTTATTTTAACATTTTATATTATACCTAATTTAAAACATTTAAATATATTATAATATTATATTTACAATTTAATTAGTTTTAATTAATTTTGGTAGATAAAAATGAAAGTAAAAATAATCAATTCTAGGTAACAATGAATTAAGAAAGTCTTCATCTCTACAAATAGATAATAAAATAGGTTTAATATTATTATAGATAAAAAAATCACAGTATTTTAAACCAGTACAATACATTAATAGCTGGCTTTGAGTGTAATACAAAGAAGTTTTTTTTAATTCTAGTTTACCATTTACAAATTGTAAATATTTTAAATTAGACAATCCATTTTCAATTATTTGTTTGTTTTTGCAAGAAATAGGGCATTTTATTTCAAGAACTCTTTCAATTTTGCCATTCTGAAGAACAAGACTATCTGGACTTCCACAGATCCATGGCATTTTGTAATGAATAATAAGTCCAGCTTTAAGTACTTCTACTTCGTATAATTTTTGATATTCATCAAAAGCTATTGGTTCAGTTATTTGACCATATTTAACATTCATATTACCAGTCTTGCCTAAATTAGATTCTTTTAATAGGGAATTTGCAAGTTTATTGAGATTTTCTGATGTCCAATTTCGACATGTTTTAATTTTATGTGCTTTAACACTTGCTGAAATACGTAAATCCCTACATATTTTCCAAATATCTGAAGATGACTGTGCCATGGTTTGATTATAAATATTACAAATATTATCTTTCGTTATAACAATATTATTTACATAAAATGTGTTTTCGTTTAAATTAAGTGGAAATTTTGATGATAACATATAATTAGTATACAACTTATCTTGGTTAAATAATATTATTGGGAAATGCTTTTTATTTAAATCATATAAAATATCTAATTCAACATGATTAATAATTGCATTTAAAGTTTGTTTACATTCTCTTTCTACTTCAGTAAGAATTTCTACTTTTAAAAGATTACTTAGGCTGCATGGTATACTTAAAATATTAGTTTTTAAAGTTAAATCTTCATAACTTATAGAATCCATATTATTATTTTTATTTTTTAATGGAAATAGGTCTTCAATCTTTCTGCCTTTTTTATATTTTATTTCACCAGCCTTTGAAGGTTTACCCCATTGTTGAGGAAGGTCAGTTTTAGCATTTAATTGTTCATAATTAATATAATATATGAGTGCACAAATATGTTTGCACTTTCCTCCTGCCCCTGTAGGACAATCACAAGATGAATTTGTAATTCTTCTAATTGTATCAATCTAAAAAATAAGTGTACTTTATAAGTATCATAAAACTCAATTTATCTTTATTGTTGATAAACATTAAAACATTTAATGACATCGAAAAAAATGTGATACTTATATCTAAATCTAATAATAAACTTACTTCGATAATAACTTTCCAAGGGTCATATGACACAGAATTTTCTCTTATACAAAAGCCTTTTATTCTAGAATAAATATGTCCAGCTCCATATTTAACCTCTACAACATCAAATAAATGTCCACTTTCTACTAATTTTTTACCTTTATTATTGGTAAATTTAAAATTACACCATATTGGTTGAAATCCACATTTAATAATTAAGTCAGTCATTTTAAGTAGTTTATTTAACTAAATTATTAACTAATAATTAATATTATAGATATTTGATAACACTGGATCTATTATTTAATTATGATTATCTGTGTATTTGTATTGTCTCAAATTACTATTGAATTTAATAACCAAGGTAAATCAATAAAATCAATTTTTTTGCAAAACCGCTTAGAGTCAATTTTTGAAAAATTCGAAAAATAACCTAAATAAAGTACCATCTACATCCACTTTTACACGTAATCCTCGCTTTCGTGAAAACCGAAGCATTATTTCAGGTAGTAAAAGTGTTTTCAGAATATTTATTTTCGTTTTATTAAATATATCAACTTAAAACAGCTATAAAAAAAATCGAGACTAGGGATTTTTCTAATATTTAAGTATGATGTTAAGTAATATGTAAGTATACTTCAGTAAAATTTTCAGACCTAAATACCCAAAATTGCCAATTTTATCAAACATTATATACATAAAAACGAGAATTATACGAAATATTTAAATTTTAATAATTTGTATTATATTAAAATTTTTTTTTTAAATCTACCCATATTTATTTAAAGTACTCATATATAAATGTGCATTTAAATACTTTTTACGTAATAATATACATTTAAACTTATAAAATTATAACAGTTTTGGTCGTGCAACATGCAATGTGCATAGTATTTTTATTATTAGTTGCTACCATTAAGTGCGAAAATTGTCTCCCCAGAGCGCTAGTTGTCATCGTGCACAGTGTCTATACACTCAGATAATACCTACCACAATAAAATTGTTTATACTATTAAAATGAATAAGCGACGCCGGAAACTGCGACTCGCAATATAACAAGGCTTTTATATGATGCAATGAAAAGGTTACCAGAGTCGGCGACCAGAGGATTAATAATAATAACTCTATATAATCGATCGGCTCGTGGGAAATATATATTTTATAAGTTTACATAAACATAAACCATAAGCTATTCATTAACACGACATAATGCATCGTGGGAAAAAAGCCCTCTATAGATCGAACCAAAAAGGTTATAAATACAACCCGACGACACCTACCAGCCAGCAGTGTTGGTCCGTAGTCTCGGCGACCAACACCGCCGCACACTACCACATAACATCTTTTCAAGAGGACTTATTTCGGAAGTTGCAGACGGTGTTTCGACGTATACAAGATTCATTCATCAGCAGATTCACCAGCTTTATTTATTTCTTTTATTCAACCTACAAATTCAACTCCATTTCCAGTTATCGTCGCTGAGCCAAAGTAGTAATTATTATTATTTTTTATATACCGAAAATAACTCTTGAATAATAGCCGAGACACATTTAGATCTTATTTCAAAATAAAAATAACATCAAATAAAATAAAATTTATAAAGTAACGTAACTAATTACCATATTAATTAAATTAATTTAATATTGATGTGTTAGTTATCAACATTCGTATAATCATATATATCTTGGTGACTTTCGAACTTATTACCCCGAAACCCTTCCGACACAGGAAGGAAGGTAATAATATTTAAATTAATATATTCTTTATAATAACACTATTCCACCAACCAACCAGCTAACTCCATACCTATACCATTTATACTATTATTATAAATACTTTTATATTTTCGTGTTATTACAATATCAATTAAACATAGTTATAACTTAAATTTAATTTGTTTAATAGTTTATTATTCTATTTAGGAACTGCTGATTATGGAAAAAGTAATGGGAGTAAGCTTTTTAACAGAACTTTGTGATGCTCTCAAACAATTTGATTCATTTTATTCACTAATAATGGAAGAAAGTAATGATATATGGGAAATGAAATAATGTGCGATTTTCATAATATATTTTAGTATAAAAACAATTATGGTGAAAATTCAGTTTTTGTATATGTTTGGAAAATTATCAAGTAAATAATATCAATGTAGGTAATTTATAATTTAAGTTTTACTTTGTCTAATAGGTTACTATTTTATTTAGGAATGGCTGATGATTTAATGGACACCCTTCTAAAATGTGTTGCAAATAAATGTTCTATTACACAATATTCTATTATTTATACTATTCTATTACATTGATATTAAAACCTTCAGCTGGAATAATTAAAAGCAAGAAGTAGAACTCATCTAATCTTAGACAACAATAATAATATTAATTTAATATATTGAATAATAATAAAATACTTTTTAATATGGTAGAAAACAAAAACTAGTTGGTAGTCAGATATATGTGATAGTAATTTATGTTTAATTAATTTCATAATTGTTATAATTATCATAAGTTATAATTTTTAATGTGATAGAAAAAATAAACTAGTCAAAACCATTAATGATACTCTTTTATTTGAAATAATTTTATTGTTATATAATAATCATTTTTTATACACTAGGAAAGAAAACTAGTCTGTATCTAGTCAAATTTATGTGATAGAAATTTATTTTTAATTGTTTTAATAGTTATGAATTATCATTAGTTTAATGTTTGTTTTATATATGTAATGTGATAAAAAAAAAGAAACTTGTAACTCATATGATACATTTGTAGTTAAAATAATTTTATTCTTATATAATAATCATTTTTTATGTACTTGGAAAGAAATCTAAATTGTATCTAGTCAAATTTATGTGATAGAAATTTATTTTTTATTAGTTTAATTGTTATGGATTATTATTAGTATTAATTTTGTTTTGTATATGTAATGTGCTAAAGAAAAGAAACTAGTCAAAAACATAAATGATACATTTGTATTTAAAATAATTTTAATGTTATATAATAATCATTTTTTATATACTAAGAAAACAAAACTAGTCAGTAGTCAGTATCTACTCAAATACATGTGATCAGTGGCACAACCAGGATTTGACCGAGGGGGGAAGAGTAAATAATTTTCATATATATATATATTATTATAAATATAAACAGTTATTTACAATATGATGATACACAAACGTGAATTTACAATTTCTTTAAATGATAAATATTTAGTTTATTATGATGCATATAAAAAATATTTATTTAATCATTAATATTGCCTCTGGAGGGGGTCTGGACACATATTCTACCTCTTGGTTGCGTCAATGCATGTGATAGTTATTTATTTTTTATTTATTTAATTGTTATAAATTATAAATTTATATATTTGTCATTAAATATTGTCACAGATTAAGTGAAAACAGATTGTGCACGGCCTATTCTGCCCATGTTAAATTTTAATACGGTGCTGTGATTGGCTCGCCGAAATCAATGTGACTACATTTTCAAAACAAAACTATTTGATATACAATATTTATCGCATAATACCATTATTTTGGTTATAAATACTTATATGTACAATAAAATAAGTTATAATTATTAAATAGTTAGGTTTAGGTTATTATTATAGTATAGAAATTCGCGTTTTGCATTAGCACCAGTTTTACTTAATAATTAACCTTCTAATGTCATACTTTAATGCACCAAAAACAAATTGTATTAGATAAGTAATTTATTTAATAACCTTATATAGGTAGAAATATTTACAAAAAATATACATAAATATACAATCCAATATACATAAAAAATTAAGAATTGTATATACGATATACATAAAAATTACAATTGATATAATTATATATAATATATAAATAGGTCAATAGAGAAGCAAAAAAACCCAAAGAGGAATGGTTAAACAATATATGCAAAGATATTGATTCCTGTCTAACAAAAGGCTTGAGTGATAAAGCGTACAAGAACATTAAACGATTTTTTAGAGAATACAAAGATAAAGCCACTATACTAAGAGGAATAGATGGTAAAATAATCACTGAAGGGAAAAAAAAGTTAGAAGTATGGAAACAATATATTGAAAAGCTATATGGAAATGATAATATACATGCGGAACAATGGGCCATAGAAGAAGAAGATGCAGGGCAGGAAAATATAGGACAACCCATTTTGAAAGAGGAATTGGAGACAGCACTAAATGAGTTGAAACAAAACAAAGCTACAGGCATAGACAACATAAGTGGAGAAATGTTAAAAGCATTGGAAGGTCAAGGAAAGGAGATATTATTTAAAATAATATATGATGCATATGAAAAAGGGCTAGTTCCCAACGATTTCGAGAAGTGCCTAATGATACCATTACCGAAAAAAAAGAAATCAGAAAAATGTGAAGATCATAGAACCATAAGTCTAATAACACATGCATCGAAAATATTAACAAAAATAATTCACAAAAGAATAGAAGCAAAAATAGGTGTCAATCTAGAGGAAGATCAATTTGGTTTTAGGAAGAATAGGGGAACCAGGGAGGCTATACTATGCTTAAGGATGATTATGGAAAAGATGTATAGAGTAAACAAGCCTATGTATATAGCGTTCATTGACTTAGAAAAAGCTTTCGACAATGTCAATTGGGAAATATTATCCAATATTATGAAAACCATAAATATTGATATTAAAGATAGAAGAATTATTCATAAGTTATATTTAAATGAAAAGGCTGTAATAACAGATGAAAGAAGCAAATCATTGGAAGAAGCAAACATTGAAAAAGGAGTTAGACAAGGGTGTAACTTATCACCAACACTATTTAATCTATACATTGAAAATACTCTAAAACAATTAAGGGAAGACAAAATTGGAGGAATTAAAATTAATGGTATGCTAGTACAAATGTTGCGGTTTGCAGACGACATAGCATTGATTGCGGAAAGTGAAGAAGCTTTAGGCAACATATTAACAAAAATGAATGATAGCTGTAAAGAAAACAAAATGAAAATAAATAAGAGCAAGATAAAAATATTAATATGCAGCAAGCAGGAATTGCTTTCGAACATAACGATTGAAAATGAGAAGCTGGAAACTGTTCAATGTTTTACATATTTAGGAAGCAAAATAACACATGATGGAAGAAGCGAAATGGACATAAAGAGTAGAATAGCACAAGCAAAACAAGCATTTTACAAAAAGAAGCACCTATTAACGGCAAACACTGTTAGCTTAAACACTAGGAAAAATCTTATAAAGAGTTTTGTATGGGGTACAGCCCTCTATGGGGCAGAAACATGGACGATACTAAAAGCGGAAAGAAAAAAGATTGAAGTGTTTGAAACATGGTGTTGGAGAAGAGCATTGAAAATTCCTTGGACAGAGAAAGTTAGAAATGAAGAAGTATACCTAAGAATGAACGAACAAAAAGCAATATGGAAGACAATCAAAGAAAGAAGGAAAAAATGGATCGGACATATTATGAGAAATAATGAATGGATAACGACAATAATAGAAGGAAAAATAGAAGGAAAACCAGGAAGAGGTAGACCAAGAACACCATTTATGAAACAGATCATAGACGATATAGGGAAAACCAACTATAAAGAACTAAAAGTAGCTGTAATGGATAGGGATAAGTGGAGAGCCATCAAAGTCATTTAACCAATCTAAGGATTGAAAAAAAAAAAAAAAAAATATACATAAATAATTACAAATGGTTCAATATAACTAGTTTTCGATTTTTTCTTCTTTTTTCAGAAACTAAATTCCTATTTAAGAATTTAATAGCTACAAATATTCTAAACCTAATAAAATAATTTATTAAGAATTCTTTATTAAACATTGGGCAAGGATGATGGAAATCAATATTTGACATGCTTAATTTTAATTTATCAGCTACTTCCTTTTCAATTGAGAGTAATGGAAACCTTATATAAAAATATTTTCTAACTCATTTATAAAGTTATAGAATGCATGTTGTGGCATCATTAAATTTCCATATGTAGATTTATTTGTATTTTCATATGCCTTAAAATAGCATAGTAAAAATGATTCGTCTATATCTTCCTGAGATTTTGCATAATTAATGCAAATATCACAGGTATGTGTTTCAATACATTTTCTCATTAAAAATCCGCAAACGTATGTAAAAGCGTTTCTTTCGGGTATAGTTAAGTTTCTATAATCAGGTTTATCAACTGTAACTGGATTTTTAAATTTAAAAAAGGTTTTTCGGGAAATATTATTTTTATAAAATTATCATCAACAGGTGTTGTGTTCATTTTAGATAATATTTCATCCAGATCTGCAATACAATTTGCATTATCTGAATGATTAAAGTAATTTGAACAAAATGTATGTTTAAAAGACCAAATAAATTGTATTGGTGTTGGGTTCATATTGTTACCATTATGTTGTGAACGAAAAGAACCAAATAAATTTTCCAAACAGTCCTGGTTTATCCTATTAGTATATAAGACATATTTTTCATTTTTATTGAGTGTTAAAGATTTCCACAAATAAAATAATACAGAAATTGATATTAACCAACCTCTAATGAATTTCATGCGATTTGTTACTTCCAAATTTGTTTTTTTATCTATTACTATTAATTCTTTAAAAAAAATTTGCATAAATGTTAAATGAGATAATTGATCATTTGTATTTCTAAAAGGCCTATTATAATTTTTTAAGCCAGGTCTTCTAGAATAATTGAAAATGTCAAAAAGTTTATCCATATTTTGAATAAAGTTAATTGTAGCTAAAGAAGTGCATGGTAAGATATTAGAATTTAAGAAAAGTAACATTCCAGCTGCGACACTAGAACTAAAAACTTGTGCAGCTAAATATACACGCATCTTTTCAAAAGGCCCTGGAAATATGTGTGAATTAGTAATTTTTGGAGCTGCACGAAGATTATTTTTACTGTCATTTAAAAAAAATTCAACTAAATATTTTTTTTCAATTACTTCATCATTATATTTAAAATTATGTTTATAAAACATATTTCGGTTGGCCTTCAATAGATATGGTGGATCAAATATATATATTATTTCACGATTATTTACTTCAAAATATGGACGCTCAGGACTAACATTTAATTTATTCGATAGACCAATGAAATTAGAACCCATATCACTAATAAATGCTTTTATATTAATTTTAATATTTTGTAACTTAAAAATACTTGTTAATATTATATCCTGTAAATCAAAACCAGTACAACTATTTGAAATAAAAAAATAAGCTATTGGTTGCTTCCAGTTGAAGTTAATACCTCTGATCATTAAAACTAAAACAAATTTGGCAGGATCATAAGTTTTACGGTTATTTGTTTCATTAAAACCTATAATTTCATCTTTACTTATATTATAAAACAAATTACATTTTATGGCCATTTCATCAGCACACAACACGCATTCTAATGACTCGGGTGAAAAATTTTGAATTTTAAACTCTAAAAAGTTAAATAAAAAGTCATTAAAACTAGGACATATTTCATAACGGCGTGTTACACGTCTTAGTGTACACGGGTTTGGTAGGGCAAGAGTCGATTGTAAAAATTTATACACTTTTGGCCCTAAAAAATAAATGGTTAATGCTAACTGTTTAAATTCATTACAATATCTAAAACTAGTTGCTTTCTTATTCCTACGATTTATGTGTATTTATAATTAAAAATAGACTAGGAGGTAAAAATTCTTTACATAAAGTTAACATCTTTTCAATAGTATTAACGTTTACTACCTGTTGAGTTACAGTATCAATTTGTTTTTTTAATGTTTTAATTTCCTTATTTTTGGATTGAATTTCATTGAGTAGCTTCATTTTTCGTGGAGGTTTATTAGTGAGATAAAGTGGAGTTTGACACGATGAATCACTGGTGGAAATTTGGAGCTTACTAGAAGAGGAAGAGCAATCAGATACATCACTGGCAATATCTGTATATACATTATCAGTATAAGAAATTGAATATGATGAATCTGCAATAAGAGGACTGGAGCACGATGCCACTGCAGCTTCAGTCTCAAATTCTTGTTTTTCTTTTTCTTCTAAAAGATTTCTTTCCTTTTCTCTCTCCAATAATATTTTAGCTATAGGTTAGGTTATATAGGTTAATATAGGACAATTAATATAAATTACAGTAAAAATAGATAAAGAAAACTATGTATATATTTCAATGAGAAAGTAAGAATTAAAGACATAAGAAATGATAAAGTATAGTATATAAACATAAGTTAAAATACGCAATTCACTGGATACCACCAGTACTATGGTGCAGCAATAGATTGATTCATGAGAAGAATTTTGGTACCTAGTTGAACTGAACGCCAATTCAAACCCAATCCATTTACATCTCTCAGTCATGTAGCAGCATCAGCAGTAGCAAAAGCAAAAGCATAAGCAAAATAAAATAAGAATCAGATTAGAATAGTTTTCATTTTATATTAAAAATATTTTTTTAATACAACAAAAGTCTTACCGCTAAATATTGTTGGAATTGCATTAGTTATGAGACGATTCTTAGTATTCGGGTTTAAAAACATATTATCTTCAAAGTGAACACCGCACACTCTGTAGCTCTTTTGTAGTGTGGCAGGATCTTTATTTAATAAATGTAGAGTATTACATTTTTGAATCCATTCTTTACATCTATAAATTAGTAAAGTAACAAATTATAATTTATACATTACGTAGAGGTATCATAAAAGGTAAAAATTAAAAAGGCAAAATTTAAATTATGATCGTTTAACATTGATAGATTATAAAAACGTATTAAATTTATAAAACAAACTCACCGTAATGGGTCAGATGGAAATCTAAAATAGCTGATACACTGAAATTTTGTTCGGGACATATTATTGCCACAAAATTTAACTGCACAATGCGTCATTTTGAAGTTCAAAAAAAGTAAAAAAACTATCTAAAAATCCGTCACGTCAAATCGTTATTCGTTGCTAAAAAAGTAAAAACAAAAGTCACAAGACACACAACACGGTGCGTTCAAGATTCAACAGACAATTCTTAAGTCTTATCATATATCGATTGAATAGTTTGTCTGATATCATTGTCAGGTGAACCACCAACATAATATATGCTGTAAATAATTTTATTCTGTTGATATGGTCACTATGATTTCGGCGAGGTGATAAAGGCTCGTTTTTTGTTTACACTCGCCGTGCACAATCTGTTTTCACTTAATCTGTGATATTGTTAACTATTTATTATAAATAAATGTTCTCATATAAAATGGCTTATAATATTATTCCTACCAGGAGTAAATGTCAATGACATTAATGTTATATAGGTCTTATTGTAATGCCCAGACTCAAAAATAGCATTACAGATAGGATGTGCAAAAACAAAGCCGGAGGCAATTATGAAAAATGTTATTGGTTTAGTAGAAAAAAATCAACTTATTAATAAATTGCAAAACAATTATTTTTCAATAATTGCTGATGAGAGAACTGACAGAAGTATTATTAAACATATGGCGTTAGTTGCACGTATTGTTAACCATAACTTTATTGTTAATGACTATTTTCTTACACTTATACCAACTTGAATCAGATGCGCGTGAAGATAGTCCCGTAGAAACTTAGCACGTTACCATTGATAAGAAAATGTTTTAAACCATGTAAATTATGTCACGTATAAAAGAAATATTAAGGGGTATCTACAATATAAATGACAATAATTTATATAGTAGACAAGGCAATGTAATTTATTTGAAATATTAATAATTACATTTATTCAATGTCCATAAATGATTAATTATTCAACAAGATTTTATAACGCATCACAAAATTTTGTTTCTATTACATTTTGAGCGAATCGAAAAATGTATTGGTTTTATAATGCTCCGATTTTCACGAATAGCACACGATTCCGGTTGGAAAGTGGTTGTAGTTGGTACTTTATTTATGTCATTATTCGAATTCCTCAAAATATGCCATAGAAAAAACTACTAAAAAATGACGAAAAAACGGCATTTTTTACTAAAAATGAAATTTCGACGAATTCAATTTAAATATTTCATAACTCAGGAAATTTTGAACTTAGACACTTGAAAATTTAATTGGGTGTTCACATAAGTACTATATATTTTTTGTTAAAATTTTAATTTTATCATATTACCTATAGAGATATCTAAACAATAAAAAATATTTGGTTTTGGTTGTGAAAAAAATTATAAAATAATATAATATAATAGGCAACCTCAAAAAAAAATCATTATTGATATCATTATTGATAACTAGATAATATTATTATCAATATTATCTGTTATCTAACAGTGAGGTATATCACTAATACAGTTTATTATGATAAAAAAGTACATGTATTTATTAAAGTACAATGTTAATATCGAATATAACAAAACGATAAATTGACTATGATGTGCGAGGGCACATATATAACAATAAAAAAAAGAATAATAGTGTAGCACAACACAGTTTGCAAACACAATATTATACACAGTATGGGTGAATAAATATTATTCTAACTGACAAAATAAAAAAACGTGTGGGCTCGTGTGAATCTAGACAAAGACAGACCGGGTCCGGTTCGCATATTAACATACTGTACATTGCTACGTGACTGCTGTCACCTGATTGGCTTATTTCAAATTCGCGCCTTTATATCATGTTATCATAGCGTTTATAGTGTTGAACTGTTGATGCGTTATCATTATCTTTAGTAATTTATTTTTTATTATTATTACTAGGTGCTTGATACTCCTGCCGCAATCAAAGTTTGACCAGCTGAATAGCTTTACCACCACCATAGTTCTGCCAGAGGAATACTGGTGGGCGTGAAAAGCTTTTCCGCTACCATAGTATTCGGGTGGAGAAGTAATTTCTTCGGGTACATCGAGTCCGACAGAAGTATATTTTTATGGGATAACGATTAAAGTATTTTATCCGCCTTCGACGGATTGAAAGGCGTTCGCAATCTAGTGGTCCTACTTACACACTTTTCGGGTGAACAGTCCTTGACCGATCACAGTAGACCCTACGCGGCCCACTTACTAACCCTTGTCAGGTTCCAGTGGGATACAGGTGCGTGTGAAAATCTTTACCACCACCATAGCTGGTTAGTGGAATACTGTTCAGGGTGAAAAGCTTTTTCACTACCATAGTGTTCGGATAAAGAAGTTCGGGTACATTGAGTCGAAAAGAGTGTAGTAGGACCATACACCCTTTTCGCGTTATCAGTCCTTGACCGATCACGGTAGTCTCCACGCGGAGTACGCCTTCAGCGCACTCACTTACCCCAGTCAGGTTCCAGCGGGATACAGGTTCGCGTGAAAAGCTTTACCACCACCATAGCTGCCAGTGTAATTCCGGTAGCGTACTATATATTTTAACTGTAACAACGTATACGTTCAAACAATTATCGTTTATAATATAATCTAACGACCATGATTTGTATATAAATCATATATATAATTTTATATAGTCAAGAATCGATACGTTGAAGTATAATTGGTAACATATTGATATAGTGTATAACAATTATTATAAGTATTCGGTTAGTGTAAAAAATTTTTTTTAAAAAACAGAGTATATAATATTAAGGGTATAATAAATGATTAAATATATTAAATCAAAATATAAGTATTTTCAATGTAAAAAGAAAATAATAACTTGTAATAATAATATATATTATCACGGTTGAAATCGGGCGGCTATAATATAATTTCATTGGTAATACAGGCGCGTAATGGGCATACGCGGCAGGTTTAGATTAGTGATGCCCAACCTTTTTTCTTTAACGGGCCACATTGGTAAAATTTTGTCTTTCAGCGGACCACTAATAATATAAATCTCATATTTTACCTAATTATGATCGTTTGGTGTATGTTTATTGTATACTATGAGTATACAGTTTAATGAAGTGTAATAATGTACTCCTTTTGTCATATTTCATACTGGTTACCTATATCTTATCTTATTTGACCACTATAAATATTTATTGTAAAACTGTATATGGATTGAAACCTACAATTTATTACATTTATTTTTACAGTGCACAAGTAATATTCACATATTTATATAATTTATGAGTGTATATTTTATTTAAAAATGTCTGATAGAAAAAAACGTAAATATAATAGTGATTGTCGACATTTTTATGAAAAGTGGTGCATAAGTCATTTTTTTATTGAATATAATGGAAAGCTGTTTGTCTTGTTTGTCGAGAAACGGTCTCAGTTTTTAAAGAGTTCAACATTAAAAGGCATTATGAATTAAAACATCAAGATAAATTTGCAAACTTAAAAGTTAAAGTTTTAGCATTTTATTTTAATAGTAGTAAGTTATAAAAATTTAAAATTGGGTTAACAATTTATTAGGAGAAATTCGTGTTACTAAGTTAGAAACATTAAAAAAAGATATTTGTAACCAAAATGTTTCCAATTTATTCAAAAACAAAATTTAACTAAAAATAATATTGTACAAGCTAGTTATAAAGTAGAAAATTTGATAGCCACTGAAACTAAACCACTCAGTGACGGTGATTTTATTAAAAAATGCATTTTGACAGCAGTTGAAGAAATAATACCGGAAAAAAAAGAACTTTTTAAGGATATAAGTTTATCACTAAATACAATTACAAGGCGTGTTGAAAATATCGGTAAAAATATTTTAACACAGCTACAAACTAATGCACAACAATTTAAATATTTTTCTCTTGCATTGGATGAAAGTACCGATACTACAGATACTGCTCAATTACTTATTATTATTCGTGGTATTGATAATAAATTTAATATTACTGAAGAATTGGCCTCTTTAGAAACCTTCGATCTTTAGAAAACCGAACATTTAGAAATATTTAACGATAGACCCAGGGATACACTCCAAGCAACTAAACTGTTAAGATCTTGTTGAAGAAGATAACAATCAGAGACAGAATTAATACGAAGGTGCAATTGTATATCATCAGCAAATATGAGGAGTTTTGCATGGCGAAGAACAGAAGAGGAAGAATTTACCAACAGGGCAAAAAGGAGAGGAGAAAGTACTGCACCTTAAGGAACACTTGATGGTGGGGAAAAAGCAGAAGATAATGAACCAAGGACAGAAACATAGAGAAGCCGATCAGTTAAGTAGGATTTAAACCAAGAGAGTAACGGGTTACCTATACCTAGGAGTTCAAGAGCATTTATAAGTAGATTAAGGTCAATACAGTCAAATGCCTTGGAAAAATCTGTATAAATAACATCAATTTGATTATTTTTGCGAAAGGATTCAAAGATAAAGGAGGTAAGGACAAGATTGCATGTAGTAGTAGAGCACCCTGGTCGAAAACCATGTATTTCATCAATGAGAATGTGGTTCAAAGATGGACGAATAGACTTAAAGACGAGAGATTTAAATACCTTAGATAAATGAGGAAGAGTGGTAATAGGACGGTAATTTGATACATATTTAGGATCTCCATATTTAAGGATTGGAGTTATAGAGCCAATTTTAAGACAGGAAGGGAAGACACCAGAGTCAATTGACTTTTTGAATAAATGAAAGAGAGGCTAAGCGATAGCATCAATTATTCTGAATAAGAAATCTCCTTGAACACCATCAGGATCTATAGTTTTATTGTTACGAAGGAATTAAGAGAATGACTAATATCATCTAAAGAAAAAGACACATTTGGAGGGAGGGAGAAGTTATTAACATTTTTAGTAGGAGAGAAAGATAAAGAAGAGGAAGTAGCATAGTATATTGAAGAGAAAAATGTGGAGAAAAGATTTGCAGCTCTGATGGGGTTAGAACTGGTAGAATTAATATATGTAACATTGGTAGGGATAGAGGGATGAGAGCGTGACTTCCTAATAAATGACCAGAAAGTTCGGGGATTAGAAAGAAGAGAAGATTCAGTACGAGAAAGATAAGAACGGTAGGTTGGTTTAGACAGCAACTTGAAGCGGGCACGGAGAAGTGAAAAATGATGGTAGTCTGATAGTGCCATTGTAGATTTAAATTTTGCATGAGCTTTATTTTTTAGGCGTACAGCATTTTTTAACTCGGAAGTAAACCATGATGGAAAAGATGTAGGTCTAATGGTTACCTTCGGGACAAAAGATATAATGGAAGAATGGAGAGCATCAAGAAAGATGGACATGGATAAATCGGCATTTTGGGAACGGAAGAATGCGAAAATTGAATTGATTTGAATTGAATTGCGAAAAGCAATGATTACACCACCTCCACGCTTACATCTGCTTGTGGTAGAGGAGCTATCACAACGAAAAATATTATAGTTTGTAAGACCGAGTTCAGCAGAAAAATAAATACAATTAAGCCACGTTTCAGTAAGGACAATAAAATAGTAGGTAAAATTAGCGGTGTTAGAATTAAAATTAAACAGCTTAGTACGAAGACCCCGACAATTTTGGTAGTATCCAAAGAGATTTACAGGAGATGAAGGTCCCGTGCTTGGTCT
>JAIUCT010002435.1:0-15758 GCA_021307375.1 Tetraneura akinire | reverse complement strand
AGTTATAAAAATTTGCGCAAACGAGTTGTTTTTTGGGTAAATGTGCGCAAAGTGGATGTGGCCAAAAAATTGTATACTTATTATTTATTTATTTATTTATTATGAATTTACGGGTTATTGGTTAAGTCCTTTTAGTACAATTAATAAGTAAAATAACAGATATATACATTAAATTAAATATTTACAATATTATAATATAATATATATTAATATGAATAAACTATTTATTAAACGTCGTACGTCAATTATCGGCATTTATCGCACTAACATGAAAAACGATTCTGAACCAAACTCTGTTGGATTATACTAAGTACTTACTACTTAGATTAATAATATTATAATAATAATTAATACGTTTATAGATAAAATACAAATTAAATAATTTAAACTATAAAGGTGTATTAAAAAAAGGGATTGTTGATTTTTGAAATTCTTCATGTTTAATTTAATAAAAATACAAATTTATAAAGTACACGGGTGAATCCAAATCCAAATTTGAATTTCATATATTTAAAGTAGTAGGTATTTTAAAATTGTATGAAATAATTTTTTGAAGTATAAAAATTGAAAAAATTTCAGGGATAAATAATATATTTTTCGCTTTATTATTACAGTATACGTTTTGTATTATTAATTTATTGTACTATACTTAAATATAAATAAAAACTAATTTATAATAATTAAAAACATATACCTAATATGAATTATGACTTTTTATAAATTTTAAATATAAATCATTTGAAATAATAAAAATAAAATGAATTTTTTATGAACAATATTAAGCTCAATAGTACATCAATAGTACCTATATACAGGCCCGGATTAAACCGGCGAGCTACCGAGAAAATCTCGGTGGGCCGCGTAAAATTCGAGCCGATAATTTTATACAGATAGTATGCAAAATGCAAATATGTGAAAAATTGCTATGTTATAGCACTGATCGTATTTATTGCATTGATTAATTTGTAAATGTGATAAAAAAATTTTGTTAAATGGGCAGACTCATTGTTGAGGACCGATAGAAATTTAAAATCTCGTTGGGCCGAAATGTCTCAATTTGGCGTTGCCTATATAATATACAAATATATACATATAATGTTATGTATGTTACGGGTCAATGTGTGCATTTCCCGGGTATTGTAAACCTTATTAAAAAAATAAAAGATACAGGGCGGATTGTTCACCTTAGTAGTTTCACTGCAACGTAATGCGTACAACTACAAACATTATTTCGTCTAGAACTATAAAATTATTCATAAATATATATTATTATTTTTATATTACGATATATTATTAAGACTTATAATGACTGATTATTATTTATCATTATTGTCCATTGACAAATGATAGTAGATATTTAAAATTAATTTATTATTAATTGAACATCTACATATCACATATGTACATTGTACATATATTATTTACATATACACATAATATGTCAAAATTATATATTTAATATGATAATCGAATTAGTTTTAAGTTTAAAATAATTAATAAATATTATTAACATTATTAATTATTTATTTTATTTAATGAAATTATTAAAAAAAATGTAATTGTAAAAGACAAATTATTATGACATTTTGAGTTGCAAAATATGTCAGATTTTTTATATTTACATTTATTATTTTTACAAGATTGAACACACACACACACATAGCCTTGTCCCCCTAAGGCCCTAAGTTAGAAAATTACTTACATTACTTTAATTACTTGATATATTAATTATTATTTAACCAATACCAGAACATAGAATATGATTAAATTAATATGCGTCAAATTTAGGTTTGATTAATATAAATGTTTACAAAATAAAATAAATAAATTCTTACCATCTATTGATTGATTTTGTTCTCGAACTTCAGCTGATACTTTAGTGAGTTGAGGCATCATATTACCAGTCTCTGGTAATGTTTCTTCGAATTCGTCATCAGAATCAGAATCCGTACCTAAACATGGCAAGATACTCTCTACTTCTCTTAGGACCAACCTCCTTTTAGTAGATTTACTGAAGTGATGACTCATGATTTAGAATTTAGGTATAGAATTATGAATAATATTCGCAATTTTTAATTTAAAAACGTAAGTTACACAATACACACACAAAACAAGTTTAACACAAACAAATGCACTTATTACAATATTACAATGTATATTTTACTGACGTGTAGTAATCAGTAGGTTGTAGTTGTATTATTTTAATAGTTATGGAATACACATTATTATTGCGGAGCAAATTAAAAATTGTATTTCTCGATGCACTTGCTTAATATATGACGAGTAAAAGACAAATGTATAAATGTTATGACTTAGGTAGGTAGATATTCCAGAGTTTTTAGGGTACCTACAGCGACAGGTGTTCAAATATCCAATATGGCAATATACCTATAATATACTAAGTATATGATATAATTTATAAACATTGTAATAGGAGTAATAAGAATGGAAGGGACTTGCCCTTTAATTTATGACCAGTTTGACCAGTAACCGTATTATGACTGTGTATATGTTTCCGGTAGCAAAGTGGATCTAGTTGGTACTTTATTTAGGTCATTTTTCAAATTTCTCAAAATTGACCCTAAGCGGTAGAAAAAACGGCGAAAAAATGACGAAAAAACGGCATTTTTCACGAAAACTGAAATTTCGACGAATTCTATTTCGATATTTCACGATCACTAAGGCAATTTTCAAGATAGAAACTTGAAAATTTTTTTGGAAGTTAACATAGCTACTATATATATGTGGTAAAATTTTGGAACCGTTATTTTAATTTTTCTCCAAAATATAGGACTTTGAATATTTCGTAAAATTCAGATTTTTATTATATAATGTTTGATAAAATTGGCAATTTTTGGTATTAAGGTCTGAAAATTTAACTGAAGTATATGTACATATTACTTAACATCATATCAAAATATGAAAAAAATCCCTAGTCACAATGATAAACCATTGCATTCGAAAAAACGATTCTGAGCGAAGTTCAGTCAGATAATATAGGTATTATTTAAAATTTTGACATTTTTTTTTATTGAATATTGATATAATTGTGCAGCCAAGTCAAAAAATATCATGTGACCATTCCATGACGAAAAAAACATTGAACTCCGCTCATAATCGTTTTTTAGAATGCAATGGTTTATCATTGCATTCAAATTCTAATTAAAATTAAACACTATGATTCTCACACCTGTATCCTATGCGGCAGGAGTATCAGCTCTTCTTTTTATTCTATAAACAGCTATACGAAAGACTCCAAAAAAAATTTCAAGTCTCTATCTTGAAAATTGCCTGAGTTATCGTGAAATATCGAAATCGAATTCGTCGAAATTTCAGTTTTCGTGAAAAATGCCATTTTTTTGTCATTTTTTCGTCGTTTTTTCTACCGCTTAGTGTCAATTTTGAGAAATTCAAAAAATGACCTGAATAAAGTACCAACTACATCTAATTTCCAACCGGAAACATATGCTATTCGTGAAAATCGGAGCATTATTTCGGGTCGTAATAGTGTTTTCAGAATATTTATTTATACGTATTATAAGATTATACGATTTTCGTTTAAATTACAAATTTCAACTTCAAACAGTTATAAAAAAAAATTTAGGCGAGAGATTTTTCTAATATTTTGATATGATGTTAGGAATATGTAAGTATACTTCAGGATAATTTTCAGACATAAATCTCCAAAATTGCCAATTTTATTAAACATTATATACATAAAAACGAGAATTCTATGAAATATTTAAAGCCCTATATTTTGTAAAAAAGTTAACCAAACGGTTTATTTTTAATAATTATTTATAATTTTTTCGTTGTTTTTTCTACCGCTTAGAGTCACCTTTGAGAATTTCGAAAAATGACCTAAATAAAGTACCATCTACGTCCACTTTTACACTCGAAACTCGCTATTCCTCAAAATCGAAGCATTATTTCGGGTAGTAAAAGTGTTAATAAAACATTATACACAATATATATAATGTACATATAGAGATATGTATACATGTATACGGTATACCTTATATAATACATTAATACCATATACCTATACCAATAATTGTAATACTTTATTGGGTATATTTCTAGTTTACGGGGCACTTTTTTTCTTGCGATTTTTTTTTTTTTATCATATGTAGTTTTATCTGAAAAAAATAATGGTGTAATCAGAATTTGGCGCAATCAATTATTTCCGAAGTTATTGCAATTTGAAATTTCATGATTTTATAAGATTAGTTTAAATAATTCAATTTATTAATATTAATTCAATGAGCGTTATGGCCTAGTTTTTTAGTGCGTCATACTTCTATTCAATACTTCGAGTTTAATCCTAGCATCCATAAATAAATTTTTTGCACTTTTTTCGAATATTTAAATTTTTTTGGGCATTATTCCTACTTTATTAAATCAATTTCGATTGTTTATACTCACATTATAGGGACCAATCATTAAATAAATATTTAATGGCTAGGTTTTAGGTCACATGAAATCACTGCCTATCCACACCAGTATCCGTTCTATGGGGTAGGTATTAGGTAGTTAGGCTTCCGTCCCTTGGGGCGTAGCCCCATCCTCAACGAAAAGCGCCGCCGGGCGGCGCTTGAGTAAGCGAGCGAAGCCGGCAGGCGTAGCGAGCGTCCCTCCCACTTGAAAAAACTTATATTTATCAATATAGATGAATTTAAAATGGCTCTAACTTAAAAACTAATGATTTGCGCAAATTTTTTTTTGCGCCAATATTTTTTTCTCATTGATTTACTTAGGATACAAAAAAAAAATCGCAAAAAAAAAGGTGCCCCGTTAACTAGAAATGTTCCCTTTATTGTAATTGTAATATTATTATACTAGTCAGCGCCGGTAATTTTTCGTGCACTTTTGCCTGCGTGCATACCGGTCTATAAGGGTATTATATTTGAAGATTTGAATGATCATAGCAATTTTTTATAAATTTGACAACGTTGACAGGTACTCAACACGGCAACCACGCAACGCCGACAGATACGATTTTCGCGGAGCTCGTTTCGACTTTCGAGCGATTATAATTAGAGTGGGGAGTTAAATATTAAAATAATATACAGATAATTCACTAAATTGAATTTTTTGACAATAAAACCGTTTCGCGCGGGAAAGAACTACAAAGGCTACAGACTTATTTAAGATTCCAAATTTGCATATAATATTTATGACAATATTATCTGTGCATCATCAGAGCCCTTTTTTTAATATCACAAATATTTCCTTAATTATATAACTTCAAAAAAGGCCAAAAATACTAATTTTAAAAAATTAATAACTTATTAACTGTTATAAGTATTTAAAAATGGCTATGATATTGCACAGATAAAATTGTCAGTTATCAAGTGTAAAAATTTGTAGTCTTAAGTATGTTTGTAGCTTGTAGCCTTTGCAGTTCTTTCCCGCGAAAAATGTTATTTTCAATAAAAATAATAGATGTGTGGCGTCCTCTTAACTCTTTGAAGCACAGGTCATAATTAAATATGTATCCCTCAAATGCACAGCAACTTTTTGAAAAAAAAAATGTTGATTTTATACCATATATTTATAGTTCTGCACTAATAAATGTTCTAAGTACCATTATTTTAATAAAATTTATTTTTTATACAAAGTTATTTAAGTTTTAATGGTGGTCACCTATACTAACCACCATGCAAATAATAACAACTTCATTTTTTTTTTTTAAAACTCATTCACTTTTATTAGAAATTTATTTTGAAATATAATTAATAATAATATATATACATAAACAACTACTATTATTTATATAACAATATGTTTATTATATTAAAAATAAAAATACAACTTTTTTCATAAATTTACTTCAATTTATTCAATAATCAACCATCTGACAATATTAATTTATAAAATATATTAATATAACTAATTGATATATTCAAAAATATATATTCCACACAAAACATACAAATTTAGGAACAAAGCACAAAACAACACCATAAGCTTAACAAGTTGTGAAATTTCTTGAAGTTCATCATAGCATGGAGGATTGGAGGTGTACTCGTATAGTTTCGAAACGATGAATTTCTTGAATTACTCCTAAATGATCTATTAAAAAAATTGTCAGTAACTACTATAACTTTTTTTATAATTTTACATTATATAAACTTATGTCGAAGAAGAAATAATTGAAGTATCTAATGAGGTGGTTGATAAAATAATATCATTTTGATTTTCTAATTCACAATCGCTGTCTGAAGAATCCAAAATAAATTCATAATTTGGATCTTTGTCGCTATATTATCATCATATTCGATGTCAGAACCCGAAGGAAAGTTTTCTTCTAAAATTCTAAATAATATGTAGGTAACTTCTTTTTGTGATAATCGAGTACGACGTGACATTATCAATAGTAAGTATTATAAAAGAATTAAAATATTAGAAATATCCTAGACGACTTACTATAAATGTTAAAATTCAATCGACTAATATCAATACTTATCTATTCATTGAGGCATTGACGTGATATGCATATTTTGCATGGTGGTAACTGTTGATGACCACCACAAAATAATAATTTTCTTGTTAATGATTATGGTTAAGTGATAAATACCAATATAAATAGTAAATTTATTTGATAATACACGTGTCAATAAAATTATAGACAAAAATATTATATTTAAGTTATAAAACGGTGATAATAAACATACTTATCGATAACAATGGATATTATATGGGAAAACACAATACGTAAACAGTTTGATGAATAAAACTAATTATAAACTAAAAGAACGGTATAATTAGTAACTAATTGCGAAGGTAAAATTTCCTAATCACTAGGTGTATTAAAAGATAAAATATTTTTTCGAGGTGGTTAACAATCGAAACCACCATGCAAAAATCAAAGAAAATAGGTGGTTAATACCACTAACCACCATGCTTCAAAGAGTTAACAGGTATAATAATGGTATAATGTAAATACCGCTGACCGCTGTTGGCCGTCGGGTAAAACCACACAATAGTCTATAATATTGTTCTTTGCTATATAATAAAGACAACCAACCCGCATACGGCATCCCGATTCCCGATAATACCTCTCGTAGTAATACTCTTATTCGTATCGAGCTCGATTAATAATAATATAATATTAAATTTAATAGCCGTTGTCCTTGTAGTTAAAATTAAAATAATATACATTTTAAACTTCTATATTTTTGTTTATATAATTTCTTTCTAAAAAAATTTAGTCTACCCTAATCACAAACTCAAACTTCGTCAATCGTATGTATAGAAATGTATAAAAATATTAATATAAAATTATATAGTTAGGACTTAGGGTTAGCCGGTTAGGACATAATTTTGTAATAAACTAAACTAATAAAGTATAATAACTAATACTTAATATGTTTTGTAATCACTATTATTATTTTGCTGTATACACTATATCTGTATAACTGACAAATTACACTGCTACAACATTATAATGGTAATAAAATTATTATACGGGTAATAATATTATAATGACGACTAGTAATAAATTGACAAATATCAAATGTGCTTATCATCATCTAAATCTAAACTAAAATAAATAATGAAAATCCATGAGATGATCCTAATAATAGAAATCAATATTCGAATTTCGCACCAGATATTTACGTTCGCGTTTCATACTTTCATTACCTTTTTGTACATGTGCAGTGACGGTGTTTTATTGTTTTATGCAAAAAGGAAGAAACTATATTTTTTGCCTTTTTGGTATTACATTTTACATGCATAGTAACTATAATAATCATTTTTGTTTTGTTTTGTGGATTTAAAATTTTACAAGTTAGTATTAATTTATTATAATTTATTAATTTATTTTAATTATTTTGCGGCAACGATTTATTTTATTTATTTTATTTTATTTATTTATTTAGTAATAAATAATAACACCCCAAGGGGTAAAAGTACAGTGATTAAGATAAAAAGCAATACAATACATATAAACAAAGTACAATTCAAATGCAATAAACAATACATTAATTATTTAAACTATAGATACATGATTTTAAAGCAGTGCAAGAATCGAAAAAAATATCAATGTTTTTTAGCTGATTGCATAAGGTTGGTAGGCGACACACCGGACTGTTAATGAAATAATTTTTTTTTGACTGAGGAATGGCAAATGGGGGATTATGTCTGGAATTAAAGGAAGGAACTTTGAGACCAATTTCTTGCAACAATTCAGGGCAGTCGATTTCACCATTAAAAAGTTTGTAAACAAAAGTAACATCAAATACTAAACGTCTAGTTTTTAGTGATTTTAAACCAGCTAATATTGCAATCTCATCCGTATTTCGATTAATTATCTTATTTTTAAAAGCATAATAACGTAAAAAATTCCTTTGGACTTTCTCTAGTTTATTAATTAAATAATCTTGATTGGGATTCCATAATACAGTACCAAATTCCAGTGAAGATCTTACTAAAGAACAGTACAAAACTTTCAAACATAACGGATTGTTAAAATCCTGGCAGGTTCGTTTTATAAAACCTAAAACACGAAGACTTTTTCCATATATAGTATTTATATGATCATTAAAGGATAAATTGGCCGTCAGAATAATCCCTAGATCCTGTATTTGATTAACCGAACGGAGGGGAATACCATCAATATAATAATGTGAACTAATATGTGATTTAGAACGGTTAAATGAAATGTGAACACATTTAGAGATATTCAAAGACATACCATTTAATGAGCACCACACTGAAAATTGGTTTAAATCACATTGTAGGGAAAATACATCGTCGGTGGAACAGATAGGCATGAACATTTTCATATCATCCGCAAACATTAAATATTTACAAAATTTAAAACATCTGTTTAGGTCTTTTATAAATAATAAAAATAATAAGGGAGATAAATGACCACCTTGCGGAACACCTGACGTAACATTTATAATATTGGAAATAGCTTTATCGATCCTTACAAATTGTGAACGTTCACTTAGATAAGAAGAGAACCATGACAATAATGGGTCCCTTAAGCCTAATTTATGTAATTTAGCTAAAAGAAGACCATGATCTACTTTATCAAAAGCTTTATGAAGGTCGGTATAAATAGCGTCAACTTGACCACCTGAGGCAACGGTATCTATCAAATAGGAATAAAATACCAATGAATTGGTTAAGGTGGATTTAGCACGACGGAAACCATGTTGCTCATTTACCAATATAGGGGAGAATAATATAGTTAATTTAGGTTCGAGAATTTTTTCAAAAAGTTTTGGGATTATACTTAATTTAGATATTGGTCTGTAGTTAGAAACAGAAGATCTATCACCTGACATCCAAATTGGAGTAACAAAACTGGATTTCCAGGCTTTAGGAAAAATACCAGATTTTAGGGAAATATTAAATAAATGATGGATAGGTTTAGTTAATGCCCAACGACAATTATTTAGAAAGATAGGAGGAATGGAATCAGGACCCGAAGAACAAGAACAATTTAACGAGGTTAGTGAATCAAAAACCTCAGTGATTGAGATAACAAACATGTTGCAATCAACATAGTCAATAATATTCTCGAGAACAGAATCATTGAAAGCAATAGGCTTCGCATAAACAGATGAAAACCATTCACTAAATAAGTTAGCAGCTTCTAAAGTGCTATCAGCCCTCTTACCTGACAGATGTAAAGAACCTGGAATTTCAGTACTTTTACGAGATTTATTGATAAAATTCCAAAAATATTTAGGATTACTTATAAGTGATTTCTGGGTATGGATTAGGTGATCAGAATAACATTTATTAATTAATAATTTACATTGTTTACGAATGTCAGAAAATATCATGTAATCAGAAGGCAAATTGGAGGTTTTATATTTTTTGTGAGCCGCTAATTTTTTATTTAAAGAACGGCGAAGTTCAATTGAAAACCAATTAGGATAAACCCGTGAATTAGTAATAAATTTTGGTACATAATTATATATTACATCAAGGACAATACGGTAAAACTCGTTTGTAGCAAATTCAATACAATTTGATTCATATAAATTAGACCAGTCATAGTTAGATAAGATTCTAGTAATTAGTTTATAATCAGCCTTTTTAAAGTTATAATTATAATTAGACCTACGGGACCTTTGAGATGAATAAGAATATTCTAAACTAATAGAAAGAACGGGGTGATACCCATCTATAGGAACTAATTCTTCAGAGCTTAGAGATACAAAGGTATTAATTATATTGGAAAATATTAAATCTAACTGGGATCCAACACGATTTTTTATTTGATTGTATTGTAAAAAGTTATATTCAGAAAAAAAATCGTATAATACATCAGTACAATCAGAAGTAACACCGTTAATATGTAAGCCAGTACTATCCGATGTAAAAGAAACTAAAGGTAAATTAAAGTCGCCCATTATTAAAATTTTTTGATTAGTATGAAAAGTAAACTGTAACCATTCTAATGTATTTACAAAGCTGATATAAATAGGTAATGCACTTGAAGGGGGGATATAGCAAACGACTAGAACAATTTTTGAGTTATGATTAAGTTCAACTTCCACTAATACTTGTTCGACACAAGAAATAGGAGGTAATATCCGGGTAGCACGAAATTTATTATGTATACACAAAGCAACACCACCTCCCCTTTTACTCTTACTCGTGAGGTGATTCCTGTCAGAACGAAAAACATTGTAATTATTAAAACTAAGTTCATTATCATAAATTGAGTCGCATAACCATGTTTCAGTTAAAGCGAAGAAGTCATAATTTAAACAAGGAATATTAACACGAAGGAGATTAATTTTAGTCCGGAGGCCCCTTACATTTTGATACATACCAGAAAACATATTAACATTAGACAAATTATTAAGATTATTTACATTATTTACGTTATTTACAAAATTACAAGAATGAGTAACCTTGGGGCGGGAAATTAGTTTTTTTGGACTAGTTTAGGAACTCCAGAAACATATTTAATAAACCAGCTTGTATCACCCGTATCACGTTTGGCCTTAAGTTCAGAACGGAGAGACTTCATGTGATTTCTTTGGATTTGAGTCATATCTGAACAGATAGAAGCGTCTTTAAAACGAGTACAGCTGCGAATTTTTGATTTGACACGCAGAATGGAATGAACTTCTGAAGGCGAGTTGAATTTTACTAGAATAGGACGTGAGCGATGTCCAGGATTACCCAATCGTTTGGCATTAGAAGCCAAAACTGGACTAGATAATTCGTGAAGGATTTCATTTACTAAACTAATAGTTACAGATGAGTCTTCAGATACAGAATCAGCCACGTTGAAAAAAATAAGATTGTTTTCTTTTAGCATTCTATCACGAGATTCTTTAATTATATCAAAATCAGGTAGTTGAGAAGACGAATTATTTGAATGTTCCAACTGAATAATTCTTTCACGTAAAGAATTAATCTCTGACGACATAGTCACATTATCCTTTTTTACTTTAGATAATTCAGATGATAATTTACCAACAGAATTTTTAAGTTCAATAAATAGTGATTCAAAGCTGGATAGTTTATTATAAATGTCTTTAATACCAGAGTCGTACATATTTACCTTATTATTAGTATCCGATAATAGAGACCATATATTATCTAGAGTAATAGTTTTATTATTGAAATTGTTTGGGATTTTCTTTGCCGGTGTATCAGACTTGGGTTTTTGTGGATTGCTCATAATGTTGCGATAATGATTATTGATTATTAATAAAATAAATAACTATAACACGTGCGGGTTTTAATTTACTAATAGTAACTCGTAATAATTCAAATAAATTAAACAACAGATAAGAGAGTGGTTCGAAACACAAATGTCTTTACTGTACGACCGTCTGTACTGTACTGATTTAATATTAATTGTATTTTATTATTACCTATATAATTGTAATCATGGCTAAATAATATTGTTATAGTCATATAGTATACCAGTACTTATATATTTTATAATACTGGAATTATAGTAGTATAATATTATATGATATATGTTTATATAATGTAATGTCATGCTTAAAATATATGCCTACAACCTAGTATAAATATATAATAATTATATTTTTCATTACTTAGGTATTTGGTTAATTTTTAAATTAATTTTGGTTATAGATAAAAATGTGGGTAGTTGTACATTTTACATCTGATGATTCAGTTGAGGTTGTACCTCAAAATTGGTTTAATAACGGCAAATGTGCCTGGCCAAAATATTTAAAAAAGAAAGAAGTTGAAAAAGCAATAAAAAGTAATATGAAGTCAAATAAATGTGACTTTTATTTTTTTGAAGCACGTGTTTTATCCCAACGAATAGGTAAGTTATAAATTGTATGGGTATAGCCGTATAGATAATATACGAGTACTAAGTAATATATAAAACCATAAATTAAAATATTTAATTTTTATAATGTCTAATGACAAAAACAATATAAAAAAAAAATTAAATAATTACAAATTTTTAAATTCAATATTTATTAGAAAAATATCCAACTATTTACCTATAGGAAAATTCATTTTATTTTCATTGCTTTAGATAAATGGGTAATCGCTAATAAAAAGTGTAATATTGCAAAATCAAAATCTGATCTGTCATCTCCAGAAGACAAACGAAAAATTAAGAGAAACAGGAGAAAACATAAAATTTTCAATTATTCGGATTCTGGTAAATAATATAATTAAATATGCAGTTTAAAATTTATGTTTCTATAGCTCAGAGAGTCAGAGGTGTATAAATATGGGGTAAAAATTTACTTTTATAATATAGGTGCCCAACTGCCTAAGTATACTTAAATGAGTTTCGAGACTAATTTGATTTGATATTTTGAATATTATTATAATAGTATGATTTATTTATTATATTATAATTTTATACACTCTGTTTTAGTTACTTAATAATAAATAGATACTGTTATATTATATATTATAAATTTATAACCATTTTGTTATGATTTTTAATTTAATGTTTTAAAAATGAAAGTGTTGAAGAATTTATTAAGCTATACAATAATGATGTTGATGATTTAATAAAAAATGAATTATTGCATTTTAAGCAATTTTGGGAACAAAGTAAGCCAGAATTTGATGGAAGTGATGTACATAAAATATTTGAATGGATGAATAATTGTGATATTATTAATATTTTTCCAAATATTCATATTGCAATTAGAATATATCTTACTATTCCTATTGCCAACTGTAGTGCTGAAAGGGCTTTTTCAAAACTAGCTAGAAATAAAAATAAGAATAGGTCTTCATTGTTGCAAGATAATTTATCATCTTTAATCATTTTGTCAACTGAATGTGATGTTCTAGAAGAAATAAGTTTTGAAGAATCAGTGGTAGGATTTGCTTCACAAAAAGCAAGAAAAATGTGTTTTGTATAAAATATTCAATGTACAATAATAAAAAAAAAAAATTTTAATTTATTGTCTTAATTATTTATTATTAGCATAATTTAAATTATATATTGTACTAGAGTCTAGAGTAATATATTATAATAATAAATATAATAATATATTATAATATATTACATATTTATTTTAAGATGTGTCATTATTAAAAAAAAATGTACTCATATTTATAATATTAAAGTAATGATCAGGGCCTTTAATGGAATTTTATCCCCAGGGCCCTAAGTGGTCTTAATCCGGGCTTGATAATGATTAAAGTATTTTATTCGCCTCCGGCGGATTGAAGGGCGTTCGCAATCTAGTGGTCCTATTTACACTCTCTTCGGGTGAACAGTCTTTGACCGATCACGGTAGTCCCCCCACGCGGAGTACGCCTTCGGCGCACTCACTTACCCCAGTCAGGTTCCAGTTGGATACAGGTGTGTGTGAAAAGTTTTACCACCACCATAGCTGCCAGTGTAATACCGGTACCGCCTGTACCATATTTTTTAACTGTAACAACGTATGCGTTCGAACAATTATTGTTTATAATATAAGCCAACGACCACGATTTGTATATAAATCATACGTATAATTTTACAAAGTCAATAATCGATACGTAGAAATATAGTTGGAGACATATCGATATAGTGTATAACAATTTTAAGTATTTAGATAGTGTCAAAAAAAAAAAAAAACGGAGTAGATAATAATAAGGGTATAATAAACGATTAAATATATTAAATCAAAATATAAGTATTTTCAATGTAAAAAAAAAAAAAATAACTCGTAAATATATATACTATGTATACTATGTATAAAATTATTCAACTATTTAATTATTTTATTGTAACCCGGCAATGACGGGTAATTCAGCTAGTACTAATAATAATATATAATATAACCAAATATCGATATCAAAAATCGCGATATATCGAATCAAAGTTTCGATATTTTCGACCCACATCCCTACATACGGCAAACTTAAAAGTCTAATAACTATTTAAATAATTTTTTTTTTTTTACTTTTCTCTTTTGATGGCTCATTTGCTCACCGAGTACTTGCATTAGAAAAAAAAATTATGAAAATCGGTCCAGTAGAACTTCATATATAACTGTCATAAGAAATCGCTTCACGTTTTAATAATATATAAAGATAAAGATAAAGATACTATTATTTATAACGGTTGAAATCGGGCGGCATAATATAGTTCCGTCGGTAATACGGGCGCGTAATGGTCATACGCGGACGGTTGAGACGCCCGGCGCCTAATGCGCATGCGCGCATAAGAGAGCGCCGGAAAATTAACGAAAAAAAAAAAGTGCAAAAAAAACCGAACACGACGATCCGCCGCCGACGGATGGGGATTCGAACCCGGTTAGGTTAGGTAATCTAACCGGGTGCGGCGGCCGTGTTAACAGCCGTAAGGAAACCTGCCTAACCGATCCCTAACCTAACGCCTAATTCCTACCTATCGAGTGCGCCACGGTGGCTGCTAGAATAATCGTCGAAAATCGGTGTATTTAAAGTGTTTCGCGATATCGAAAAATCCGCGAATTATGGCGAAATAACGTGTGTAACGGACAACGGTCGGAAACCCGACCGCGAACGGTTCGAGAACAGTTTTCGACGTTTTTTAAACGAAATATACGCGAAAAAATGCGATCGGGCCGAGAAAAACGACTAAGTTACGGTACGGCGATCGACGGCGGCGCGAAAAAACGACGGCTACGCGAGAAATACGGACGGAAAAAAAAAATAAATATTAAATAATTTAAAATCAATATAATATTAAATATTACGAGTGTGAAGTTAGCTGACAAAGCTAGCTGCCAAAAATTTAATGATAAGAAATGGTGTATGTGTGGTAGCATAGAAATAATTTTAAGGAGTAGAATATAATATAATGTCATCAAAAACAACAAATATATTTTTACGCTAGATAGCAGTACATATAAAATATGAATAGAAATGTATACAAATTATAGAAAAAATGTTTAATTTAATTAAATATGATTGGTCAACAATACAATTTTCATTATACGTACTATGTGTAGAAAAAATTAATAAAATATTTCTGACTATAAGTGGATAGGTAATAACAAAACCCAATAATATAATAAAACGTCAAAATATCACGATCCGACGTCAGTTTTTATACTTTTTTCACCAAGTTCCGAAAAGTGGCGCCGCACATAACATATATCGTTGAAAAGCCAAGAAAATTTCCGATTCGCCTATATTTATTCCATAATATACCGAATTTTTCCCTAGGAGCACGAAATTTTCGAAAACAGATTTTATGATAGAAAAAACATTAAAAAGTTCACGACCGGGCGTCAGTTTTTGTTAAATTTGAAAAAGTTCCGGGAAGTGCCGCCGCACGTAACATA
>JAIUCT010002371.1:0-12281 GCA_021307375.1 Tetraneura akinire | reverse complement strand
AAAAAAAGTTATTGCAATTGTCAGATAGACCTGTTACACTCTGTATATGATATCATAGCCCCCAACCCATAATTGTTGTGATAAGGAATTTGATATCAAGCAAAGATCTAATTTTAGCATTAAAGCATTAATATCAGTCCAATTCTTACCAATTATGTGTTAACTGATTGATTGAATTAATCTTTATTGATGTTATGTAAATACACTAAATACATGCATAATATTACATGTAAAAATAATATTAAAATTATTTTAATAAGTAAACTGTTTATTATTTACTCAAATTAAAATGCACATTACCTACACATAAAAAATATTTTTTAAAAAAAAATTTTAATAGTATTTTATGTAATATAATATAAAATTAATTATTTCAAAAATTACTTTGGATAATTCTGGTACTTTACTAAGACATGATGGTTGAACAATATCTGGATCATCAATATCTTCAGCGATATCCGTTGTATCTTCTTGTGTCTGAACATTTTTATGTTTATTCGTAAGCCAAGATGTAAGTGTGTTGGGCATAAGACCTTTTTTTTCTTATTCATATTGTACTTAATACTTAATATTTAATAAGGTAATAACACTATTATAATATTTATGTCTAAAAAAAAGGTTCACGTTATCGCATTTTGCATCAAGAAAAAGAAGAATCATAGATAATCAAGGGAAAAATAATAATGAACAAAATGCAACTCAGAGCATCAGCTGTTT
Source organism: Tetraneura akinire (assembly GCA_021307375.1). Lineage (NCBI taxonomy): Eukaryota > Metazoa > Arthropoda > Insecta > Hemiptera > Aphididae > Tetraneura > Tetraneura akinire. Next base: position 11,564 of record JAIUCT010002371.1, on the reverse strand, counting down.
AGATAATAGATATATGTAATACATATATGTATGGAAAAAGTAAATAAAATTAAATATTGTTTTATTTTATTTTCACAAAAAACGTACTAATGTTAAAATTAATAATCATCGATGAGCTACTACATGGTTGACGGTCCCCACAGCCGGCTTTCCGTCGTCAGTGTGACCGCCTTTGTAGCCCAATAGTTCCCTACAGTACTCCGCCCCAAATAACGGAGTTATCGCTACATAACAATATTATCACAAATTCACAAGATATATCTTGAATACAATAACAATAACAATAACAATAACAAAAAATAAACATAATTATATAAACTAAATAATAAAATAACAGTCCTTGAGTCTTATATTTATATATGTTTAAATTTCACAGTCTTATTACTTTTCGGTTCTTTGGTAACTTCATATGCATACGAATGGTCATGCCCGGTTGGATCATCTTCAACTGAGAATGCTGGTTTGAGTCTGTCCACTGATATATTTGTAATTCTTCCGTTGAAGTCTATGTTGTAGAACTTATCTGTGCGATCTAATACTTTAAACGGACCATCGTACGGCATTTGTAATGGTTTTTTGACAAATACATGAGTAGCTACTTTCAAGTCTGATGATACAAATGGTTTCTTTTTTGAGTTGTGTTTGGTAGTTAGTGGTGCCATTAGTTTAACTTTCTCTTTCAACTGTGACACAAACGTGTCGGTTGGTAGTATCACAGAATCATCAGGTACAAAAAATTCTCCAGGTAAGCGTAATGCTTGTCCATAAACTAATTCAGCTGGTGTTATATTGTCATCTCCCTTAAGTGCACAGCGTAAACCCAAAAGAATTGTTGGTAGTGTACTCACCCAATCTGTATTCTCATGCGCTCTAATGGTTTGTTTCAGGGTTCTGTGAAAACGTTCAAATTTTCCATTCGACTGTGGATGATACGGTGTTGTCCGATTTCTCTTAATGCCCAATAAATTAGTAAAAGCCACAAACATGTCACTTTTGAATTGTCTTCCTTGGTCTGTTGTAATCTTGTCTGGTGCGCCATATCTAGAAATCTATGTGTTATAAAATGCTTCTACTACTGTTTCCGTTGTCATGTCTGGTAACGGTATTACTTCTGGCCAGCTGGTGTATCTATCGATACAAGTTAAACAATATTTATTGCCTCTCCTAAGAGGTAAAGGCCCAATGAGGTCTATATGAACGTGTCTAAATCTTGCTACCGGAACACTAAATTGTTGAAATGGAGTTAGGGTATGCCTATGAATCTTAGTTTTCTGACATTGTATACATGCTTTGGCCCATTTCGAACAATCTTTTCTCATGGATGGCCATACATATTTCAATGCTACCTGTTTACTTGTTTGTCGTTGTCCTGGATGTGCAACATCATGAATTATTTTGAACACTGCTCTCCTGAAGCTTGCTGGAATGTAAGGACGTATGTTGACAGAAGATGTATCACAATATATATAAGTATTATTTGAACCAAATTGTAGTTTTTTTAATTTTAGGTTAGTATTACCAGTTAATAAGTGCTTCAGTTCCTGGTCTGACTCTTGATGCAATTGTAACTTTTCATAATCTAGTATACTTGGAAAATCAATGGTTTCAATTCTAGATAAACAATCTGCTGGTACATTCTGTTTGCCTGCTATATACTGTATATCAGTAGAGAATTGACCGATATAGTCCAAATTTCTAACTTGTCTAGGTGTTGCTTTATCCGATCTTTGTATGAATGCTGAAGTAAGAGGTTTATGATCTGTGTAAATTGTGAACGGTCTTCCCTCTAACATGTGTTTAAAGTACTTGATAGTAGAATATACAGCAAGTAATTCCCTATCATAAGTACTATACTTCTGTTGGGTAGGTGACAAACGTTTGGAAAAATATGCTACTGGCGCCCAATTATTCCCTTCTTTTTGTTCAAGTACTGCTCCCATTGCCCGGTCAGAGGCATCGGTAGTAAGAGAAATAACTGTGTTTGCTCTTGGATGAACTAGAATAGATGCGTTGGCAAGTTCATTCTTACAGAGTGTAAATGCTTCTTCTGAAGTAGTAGTCCATGCTATTGGTCTTTTGTCATTTTTGCCAGATTGTTTGAGGTAGTCATTAAGTATCGCTTGGCTTTTTGCTGCACCTGGAACCCACTTGCGGTAGAAATTAATCATACCTAGGAAACGTCTCAGTTCTTTGACCAGCTTAGGCTGTTAAAAATTTTGAATTGCCGAAACCCTTTCTTTGTCTGGCTTAGTACCCTCTGCGGTTATATTAAATCCTAAAAACTTCACTGACTTTTCTCCAAAAACACTTTTCTGACTATTTATAGTTAATCCATACTTCTGTAGCTGTTGAAGTACGCGGTGAAGATGCTGTTTATGTTCCTCTTCATCTTGTGATGCTATTAGAATATCATCGATGTAGACAAAACAAAACTCAAAACTGGTGAAAACTTCATTTATAAATCTCTGGAGAGTCTGAGCTGCATTCTTAAGTCTAAAACTCATTCTAACAAATTCAAATAACCCAAAAGGTGTAATGATGGCTGTTTTTGGTACATGATCAGGATGAATTGGAATTTGGTGATAGGCTCTCTTAAGATCCAACACAGAAAAGATAGTTTTACCAGACAGCATGTGGTTGAAGTCTTGAATATGTGCTATTGGATAACGGTCCTCAATAGTAATACCATTCTGACGCCTATAATCGCCGCATGGTCTTCATTCACCTAGTTCCTTCTTCTTGACAAGTTGTAATGGAGAGGCCCACGGGCTTTTTTATGGCCTACAGATACCCATTTCGATCATGTTTTCAAATTCTTCTTTGGCTATGGCTAACTTTTCGGGTGATAAACGTCTAGGCTTCTCAAAAACTGGTGGTCCTTTTGTTTCAATATAGTGTTGTGTCATGTGGCTACATCCTGTAGAGAATGGTTGCGATATTAATACATTTGGATATTTTCCAATAATATCAGAAAACCTTTGTTCAATCATATTTAATACTACCTACTACCATCCTTGATTCAATACCTGTTATTGATAAGGTAGTTACCGTGTCCACCAACTTCTTATTTCTTATGTCCACCATGAGGTTAAAGTTGTGTAAGAAATCAGCTCCAATTATTGCCTTGGATACTGATGCTTTGATAAATTCCCACTTGAAAACCCGACGTAGTCTGAAATCAACTGTTAGTGTAATTTTACCGTAAGTGTTTATTGTGGTATTATTAGCTGCAAATAATTTTAAATCTGAGGCACAGTGTTGTCTCTTGTCACAAGGCATAATAGAAACATCTGAACCAGTATCTATAAGAAACTGCCGAGCAGATATTTTATCCTGTATAGTGAGACGATGACTAGCATTAATATTGTGGCAGCTACTAGGTGTCATATCTTCTTCTGCCACAGAAGATATGATTATTAGTTTTCCGAAGAGAAAGTGTTGTAGTACTTGCATGGTTCTACACACTTTTTCGCTTTCAACTTAAAATTAGTATGGTAAAAACACAAACCATCTTTCGGCTGTTCCCATGTCACCCTTCACCGAGATCTGGAACGAGAATCTCCTCGATGGCGGCTTGAATAGCTACGAGGTTGACGTTCCAGCTTCAACTCTGCAACTTCTCTTAGTAGCCTCTGTAATAGTTCTTCAGTCTTGCTAGCTGCTACCGCAGCTACGTGTCGTGGTTGACCAATCTATGCTACTTGATCAGCCAATTTAGCGAGTTCGTCCAACGACCCTTTTGCCACTGCTAAGCACGACTGCGTAGCCACAGGTAGATGCTGAAGCCATAGGGACTTTAATAGTTCGGCACTCAATGCAACTCCACCGAGGCGTTGCATTTCGTTTAATAATACTGAAGGTTTCTTATCACCCAATTCAACATCACTTAATAATTTCCGCAATTTTTTCTCTTTGCTGTCGGTATACATATCTATTACACGTGACTTAAGAGCAACATACTTGTCTGTTAACGGAGGTGTCTGGATAATGTCTGCTACTTGTGTTAAAATTTCCGTGTCGACTGCACTAATAACATGGTAATATTTAGTAGTGTCGCTCGAAATACCGTTTAAAGCAAATTGCACTTCGATCTGGGCGAACCAAATACTTGGATCACCTTTCCAAAATGGAGGTGGTTTAATGGTCACACGATTAATGGCTGACGTCTCTTGGGACGTGTTTGTTGTTACGTTTTGCTCTTCATTAACGTTCGATTGCATGTTTGTCGAGAGGTCATCAATTATGGAAAAAATAAATAAAATTAAATATTGTTTTATTTTATTTTCACAAAAAACGTACTAATGTTAAAATTAATAATCATCGATGAGCTACTAAATGGTTGACGGTCCCCACTGCCGGCTTTCCGTCGTCAGTGTGACCGCCTTTGTAGCCCAATAGTTCCCTACATATGTATAATAAATATCCGTGGTTTAGATTAGGCTCCGTAAGTTTCGTATAATATAGGTATATCCGTGGTCCCGGTCTCCTTCGGGATGGCATGGGCATGCCACCGGGTGCGTCCCCAGGTCGCGGATAGGGGAAAGTCCTGTAGATATACAGGACAGCCGCGAAATAAGCCACACCCCTCGGGGATGGACGAATAAGCGGTCGCGGACAAGCTCACCACCGGGGGACCGATCAACCCCTGGTGTCCCGGCCGACCAGGCAAAGTATATGGAAAACAGACAGGCGGCGCGAGGTTGGCGCCGCCGGTGACGGCACAAGCCGATATTCCTAGTATGATGAGCACAAATAAAGGCAAGAAGTTTACTTCTCCAGGGGGTTCGGAAATCCCCAGGAGACTACTCCGCATGGTCTGCAAGGGAGCCAGGCGGGGTCGAGGATCGATCATAAGACCCTCGGCGTTCCTGCACAGGCGTCGGGGGGCACCCACGTGGGTGTCCAGCGATGTGTCAATACGGACAATGGAAACGGACATGCTAGAATAAAGACAACGGAAGTAGGACAAACGAAGGTGACGGAAACCGAGGCAAAGACGAGGAGGGTCATCGATATTGGTGTTCTTGACGAAGAAGAACTTCTAGATATGCTGGAAGGCTATATAAATATGATGACGACCTTCGCTAAGAGTAACAGAAACGTCCACAAGGAGTTAAAAGATTCCATATCGATCACAAACAGAGTTATGACTCAATATACCAAGGTGAAGAAACAAAGGCTCAGTAAGGAAGCTAAGAACAAGGTGCTCAAGACCACGCACACACAGACGGAGGCCAATCACGCTGCTGCTCTGCGTATAGTTTCGGAAACCACTGAGCCGGGAGCGGTATGCACCAGCACCGAGGCAATATCAGCTGGATTCAAATCCTTTCGAGACAGTGAAATCGTCGTCTGCTAATAACGCCGATGGTCCAGATGTAACTACGGAAGGTTGGAGCGTGATGGTTAAAAGGCGGGGTAAAGCAAGACGTGCCTTGGTAACGAATAAAACAGAACCCGAGGCACAGAGCGATAATAGCGGCCGACGAAATGTCCTATCGGGTGGAAGTTTCGTTCCTAAAATAGCCAAACGGGCCCGCCCTCTAGCAATTTTGGTGAACGTAAGCAGGGAAGATTTCCCAGAAATATCAAAGAAGATACGTGGCGAAGTTAACAGGGAGATTATTGGCAACTCGATTGTGGGTATGAGACAAGCCAAGTCTGGTGGTTTACTCATTGAAGTTCATGGTGATCCCTCTCAGGTTGAGGCTGTGAGAGCGGAAGTCTCAAGATCCGCGGGTCCAGACGTAGGCGTGAAATCAATGCAGCAAAGGAAAATTTTTGAGATTAAGGACTTAGATGAATGGTCCACTGAAGAAGAAATAATTGGGGCAGTAGCATCTTATGCTGTAGCCGAGCGCTCATCAATCAGAGTCATCAGTCTCAGGAAGCGTTATGCCGGTAGTCAATCAGCTATCGTTTTGGCTGAACCACGTACAGTTACCAAAGTGATCGATGCTAGGCGTCTCAGAATAGGAATGGTCAGTTGCAGAGTCTTCCAAGGAGAACAGAAAATCAGGTGCTTCCGATGCCATTCTTTCGGCCACCTGGCCAGAGATTGTACTGGACCTGATCGAAGCCAGTGTTGTATGAAATGCGGCGTAAGTGGTCATAAAATGGTTAACTGCGAAGCAACGATAGATGAAGCAAAAGCTTTTGCGAGATTGATTGCCCAAGGTGGCACATCCTTGACGGTGGTTCAACAAACCGAGATTTCCACCAAACGTACTCAATGATCAAGATATTAAAGATCAATGTAGACGGTGGGCAAGTGGCTCAAGACCTGATGGATGCTAAGTCTAAGGAGCTAAATATCGACGCATTGGTGGTGTGCCAGCAATATCGGAACATTGCGGAAGAAAACGGATGGTTTTACGATGAGGGCGGGAAGTCTGCAGTGGCTGTCCTGTGCCAGGACATTCCAATCGAGCTAATTGTTCCACCCAAGGACATAGGTTTTCGCTGGGTTATGATCAAAGGAATACGGATATACTCGTGTTACTGGTCACCTAATGCCAACATTGAAAGCTTTGCGGGATTTTTAGACCGCTTAGAAGTTAGTGTCAGGAGCATGGAGACTCCGGTCATAATTGCCGGGGATTTTAACGCAAAAGCAGCGGAATGGGGAGACCACAGGAAGATGACCAGGGTAGACTCGTGATGGAGTTTATGTCTTCTCTAAACCTGGTCGCCAAAAATAATGGAAGCATATCGACTTTTGAACGTGTTTACAAGGACGGCAGAGTTGCATACTCCTATATTGATATCACTCTGGTCTCTGAATCGATTGCACAATTAGTTACGGAATGGAAAGTACTCAAAGACTACAATGGTAGCTTGCATCGATTTATAACCTATAACGTCGCGGATAGGGCTGACCCAATAATTAACCATAGAGTCGGATCTAAATGGTCATGGAGAAAATACGATCCAAAATAACTGCAGAATTATCTTGCAAGCGTGGACCTCCCACTCACCGACGTAAGTGCCCCGGAAGGAGCTGCCAGATTGGACAAGTACATAAAAGATGCCTGCGACTCCTGCATGCCAAAAGGTACGTACAAGGGAGGCAAGCGTCCGGTCTATTGGTGGACGCAAAACATAGCAAATCTTAGGAAGGAGTGCCTAGCAAATAGGCGAAAATGTAAAAGGAATCGGCAGAACAACGCGGCGCTACAAGCAGAAAACCTCGAACGGTACAAGGAGGCTAGGAAGAAGCTCAAATGGGAAATACAGAAATCAAAAAAAGAATGCTGGGGTGAACTTTGCAAGCAGGTCGAGAAGGACCCTTGGGGCCTGCCCTTCAAGATGGTCACCAAGAAACTGGTCAACAGAAGGGACATACCAGGAATAACCCTTCCCGGTAGATTGGAGCTCATCGTTGATACACTATTTCCGAGCTAAGCGTCAATAACTTGGTCCGTCCAGCACGAAGCTTATAACTTCCCCTTGATAACGATAGCAGAAATAAAAAATTGGGCAAAAAAATACCAACAGGAAGGGCTCCGGGTCCAGATGGTGTCCCTGATTTTGTGATTAAGGAGATTGCTCTAAGGAAACCAGAGAAAGTTCAAGAAGTATTTAACCTGTGCCTCAGTCGCGGTATTTTCCCAAGGATGTGGAAAACTGCTAATTTAATACTGCTTCGGAAGGGAGCCAAGCCTCTGGAACTGCCATCGTCATACAGGCCAATAAGTCTGTTGAATACGATAGGTAAATTCTTTGAAAGAATTATCAAAGGCCGGCTTGAAGACCATCTGGTCGGTGGAATAAGTTTAATGAAAAACAATTCAGGTTTAGGAAAGGCAAGTCTACCGTCGATGCAATATCAAGGGTGATGGATGTAGTAAACAGGGCAGGATCTAATCCCCTTCGGAAGAGGGAATTATGCACGATTGTGGCATTGGATGTAGCCAATGCCTTTAACTCGGCGAGGTGGTGTAAGATTGCGGAAGCGTTGAAGAGGAAGAAAACGCCAGCTTACTTGATGGGAGTTATTTGTAATTATCTGAGTGAGCGGACAATATTGTACGGCGGGGGTAAAAGTAAGATGCTTTCGTGCGGCGTTCCACAAGGGTCGGTGCTTGGGCCGCTTCTATGGAATATGATGTATGACGATCTACTCAGCATAGATGTGGAGGGAAGACTTCTGGGTCCATCGACGAGCACGCTGGTAGCATTCTCTGACGACATTGCGATAATAGCAACAGGCAGAATAACTGAAGCACTGCAGACTGTAACAAACGTGACGCTAGAGGCAGTCAGAGTATGGTTAGAAGACAACGGCCTTAAGTTATCAACAAGCAAGACAGAAGCGGTCATCGTAACGACAAAGAGAGCATTTGAACAACCAGTATTCATGCTTAACGGAATAATTATCGACATCAAGGAACAGATTCGCTACTTGGGAGTGGAACTTAGTCGCATTTGGGGTTTTAGAAAGCACATTGAAATAGTGGCAGTTAAGGCAGGATCGACTGCATCTAACTTAGCTCGGATTATGCCAAATGTAGGAGGCGCTTCCCACAACAAAAGGAAAATATATAGTGCTGTAGTACACAGCCAAATACTGTATGCAGCTCCTATTTGGGCCCATGCGCTGCAATTTGAGATAAACAAATCGCTGCTTCTGAGACCACAAAGAATGGTTGCCCTCAGAATTGCTATGGGGTATAGAACGGTTTCTACACAAGCGATAGGGCTAAGAGAAAAGAATCACGAGATGAATCGTTCGCAAAGTGGCAAAAGGAGTGGAACCAGGCGGAGACGAGCAGATGGACTAGAAGGATGATACCAGACGTGAAGAGATGGGCAACAAGGAAGCACGGAGAGACCAACTTCCACCTGACGCAGGTGGTCACCGGGCACGGGTGCTTTGGTGAGTATCTGCACAGGTTCAAGAGGAGGGTAGATCCAGGTTGTGTGGATTGCTCTGCTCTAAACGATAGTGTCGAGCATGCCATTTTTCGTTGCGACCGATGGTGGCAACAAAGACGAGAGCTGGAGGTCATGATGGATGAGGTACTGGAGCCAGAAGTGATGGTGGACCTGATGCTGGGAAGCCGCGAGGGATGGAACGCGGTCACGAAGTTTGTCAGTGGCATACTCTCCAAAAGAGAAGAAGAAGAAAGAGTCCGTCAAAGAGCAGAAATAATGGTAGCTAGTTAGGTGTTTGTTATAGGCCGAAGGCCAAAGTAGGAGGGGTAGAGCCCTTCAATATATCGTGTTATGTTTTTGTTGTTTTTTGTTTAATAAACGATATGGATGTAGAGGGAAGGATGACCATTAAGGTAAAGTTCCCTTCTACAGCGTCATGATACCAACACAAAAAAAAAAAAGGTATATCCGTGGTTTAGATTAGGCTCCGTGGGCTTCGTTTGATCTTGACACATAAAATTATCACTTATCAAGATTCACTATAAATATGGTAATTACGGACTGTATTATCTTATATAGTTATATAAAATGTATTTTTAGTTAAATTAATAAAATTATTGTCGTCTGACATTTCGGGGGGGGGGCTTAAGACCGAAAGCTCCCCCTGGCTACGACACTGTAGAACATAATATAAAATATGTGCAGGGCCGTATTACGCATGTACGAAAAACACAAGTGCATAGTACGCTAGTCAAACATGACAGTTGAAAAAAAAAATATATTGTTGACACGGTGTATAATGGCGGCGGCGATAGTTGAGAGCGCTGCCGGTGGCATGTTGTAGTCGATTTTAGACGAGCGGATCACCGCAGCTAATTCCATGGCACATATGCGCATGGGCGCATCATAATTTAATGTTATCAATGTTTGACGCGGTCCGCGGTGGGGGTGTTCAAAAGCCTCCTCCGCGGGCCGGCGGCGGCGTTGTGCTTCTCTTGTCAACCGCCAGCACGCGTTGGGCGACACGAGTGTATCGCTGCGCTCACTAACCCCACCATGGGTCAGGAAGCGCGCAGCGCCACTGGTGTTGGTTGATGGATCGTCCGTGACCGGCGAACCGGACTCGGTCTGTCTTTCGCTACACTTTTGTGAGTACACACGTGCCAATCAATTTTTCACCCTGATTATTTGCTCTTGTAAAAATTTGTCATATTGTGACTCGTCTTTGTTTTATTATAATTTTCATTACGTTCTCTTACGACACCTCGTGTCTGTATACACATTATTTGTGTTACCATTTATATTGTTTTTTGTTTGTTTTACCTCCCATGGTGCTGTTATTTTATTAACCTGTCTGTAAAATAAAATATACGGTCCGCCAACGAAAACAGACTTGTTTTTTTTTATTCATTTTGGCTTGCCACCTACTGTCAACCATCACCACCACCCCGTTGAACTACATCCGGGACAAAATTGGCTCCCCGAAAAGGAATCACCGGTAAGTGACATTTAGATACATTACCAACAGTGAAAATTTTCATCGTGTTTAATAAATTTTGTTAGTAATACGCGGGTTGAGAACCACTAGTGGAGAGTTTAGTGCTATTTCGGTTGGGGAAATCCCGAATACCTAGGTCGGTCGCAATCGAATAGTACTCGCGCGCACGATAAGGCTGCTGTGACACACACGGGTCGGGAATATTATTTACGGAGTACCTAAATAACCTTCACCACCACACCCAGCCCATCATCGCGAGCTCATGTATTAGTCAATAATTATATTATTTAGCATTAGTTGAAATAATACGAACAGGCGCGTTTTTAAAAAACATCGTTACGGCGTGTCCTACTTAAACGCGGCGAGCTCGAATTTGCAGCAATAGATGTTGTACCATTCGCATTTCACATACATAGTCACTTTGCCTTCAAACGCAGACAGTAGTGTGTATCTATATTTTAAATTAAAAAAAAAAAAAATGTCTAGTTTTTCAAAAAAACTATTACTTAGTGATAGTACTACAGTAAAATACTTATTGTATAAAAAATATTCTATCCCTATACTTTTTATCAAATTTATTCCAAAGAACACTTTTTTTTTATACTTCAGATATAAGAAATTCAATTACGAGTATTTCCATTTTGTAAAACAAATATAAATTTATATAATTAATTATATTATTATGTATTATAATAATATACCAATTTAATAAAATTCGCGTTATCGCGTGCGGCGAAAATAAACTGATTTGATTTTCAAACGCGTGCGGCTGACACGAACGAATTCATTCGCTCGCGCGACTGGCATTTCCGGTGTACGTTGGACATTCCCATCTATTTATATAGGTTTGATAATTTTGGTCACCGCGTTGATCGCACCGCGCCGCGAATTTCGCGCTCGCCGCGTTTACGTAGGACACGCCGTTAGAGTCACCGCCGCCGCCGCCGGCAATCGTCGCTGCGATCGTCAAAGTCGACAACAGTCGAACGTTCACGACGCGGTCCACCGAGACCGACGGACACTTGAACGTTTCGTGCAAAACAACGCCGCCGCCGCACAGTGGTCTGTAACGTAAATTAGCGTGCCTAAATTAATATCTCCTCAGGAAATCAATATTTTTGAATGCAATTTTTTACAATAATCTGTATATAAATATTAATTTGAAAATATAATTCAATTTGTTTTTTTT
>JAIUCT010002347.1:0-19937 GCA_021307375.1 Tetraneura akinire | reverse complement strand
TTTTTAAGTATGAAGACACTTTTACTACCCGAAATAATGCTCCGATTTTCACGAATGTTGTATGTTTTCGATTGCAAATTGGATGTAGTTTGTACTTTATTAAGGTCATTTTTCGAATTTCCCAAAATTGACCTCATGTCACACAGAAATAGGACGAAAAAATTACGAAAAAAGGACATTTTTCCTTCGACGAATTTGATTCATCGGATAACTTTGTTTATAATAGTAACCATAGTGATAATATAAATATTATTGTTACTAATAGCAACCAAAGTAATAATATTATTATTGTTACTAATAGCAACCAAAATAATATTATTGTAACTAATAGCAACCAATCAAAATCAACCATCTATATAAACAGAAATTTCCATCGTAAATAAATATTTAATAAATATTTTTTTCGTAAAATTCTCCTTTTTACGTATATAATGTTTGATAAAATTGGCAATTTTTGGCATCAAGGTCTGATAATTTTACTGAAGTATTTTTTTTATTAACATAAAAATCCCTAGTCTCAATTTTTTTATAGCTGTTTAAATTTGATATTTTTAGTACATCGAAAATGTTATGAAAAAAATGACGAAAAAACGGCATTATATGACGGAACTTCGCTCAGAATCGTTTTTTCGAATGAAATGGTTTGCCATTGCATTCAAATTATAATATATAATATATAATTATATATTATAAATATAAAATAATATATAATTTAATATAAATTAATATATAATATATAATATATATAAACACTATGATTGCACACCTGTATCCCTTCCCTTGCTTTATTGTTTTGTGTTTTACAAATTCAGCCTTTTTGCTATATTTGACTACTTTTTTTCATTTTTTGCATAGTATAATAAATTATTAAAATCAGCGATCACGATTCAGTGTTTGAACGTCCGTTACCTGTAACACCAGTTAAAAAAAATAGACGTGGCCAGGTAAGAATTAACATATTATGTATTATATTATTTATTTTTCGGTGCTTTTACGTAAACGCCATTACCGTTATCTCAATTGTTGAAGAAACATTCGTCGTTTAAAATGTCAATTGCTGTACCCCTCAATTTTAAAATTTTACAGGAGGTAATAAAATAAAGTTTGTTTTGTGATATAACTAACTAAAAAGTTATATTTATGTTTAATATGTTATAGAGTTGTATATTTGTAAATTAATCTTATTGAGCAAAATGCACTATTATGCATATTTATTATACCCTACAGCACAGTAGCTCGTTGGTTACACTAATTGACTTATAATAATATGAATAAATGTATTTTTTTTCTACACAAATTACTGTTATTATTCATATTTAGATACCTACTTAAAATCTATAATTCATTAATTATATCATTATTTTTTGTTAAATACAAGAACAAATTTGTAGTTATAAATCAATATGATATTAATAACATTGTTATTTTATCAATACAATATTGTAAATAAATAATAACAGAATATATATGATAATCACAATTTAAAATTATTAAAAATACATATTTATTATTATTTCAATGTATTGTATTACATTTATTTTTAAATTGTTTAGCGAATTGGAAGTGGCAAAAAGCTTATCGTGATTAATAATTACAAGACGAAGAAGTTGCAACAGCCGGACATCAAATATGACCAGTTAGTTGCAGAACTAGCGGAAGAATGTGGGTTTGGGAAGACTAGTATTCAGAAAATCATTTCTGAATACACTAATACTAAGAAATTGCTTTCTCCAACTAAGAAAAGGGCCAAGGTCTCAATTAATCAAAAAATTGATGAATTTGACAAAAATGCGATTCGCCAAATAGTACATTCTTTTTGGCGTAATCATGAACTGCCTACATTGGACAAAATTCTTAAAACTATCACACAAGACGAAAGCCTCCCTACACTAAAACGTACAACTTTGTATCATCTACTGAAGGAATTAAATTTTGTATATTCAAAAAGGCAAAGGAATTGTATTCTCATGGAAAGGGAAGATTTAACTTTATGGCGTCGGAAGGATTTAAGAAACATAAAAAAATTCAGAGAAGAAGGACGTCCAATATATTATTTGGACGAGACATGGTGTAACGCTGGCGATTGTTCAACAAAGGTATGGCATGATTATACAATCAAATCAATTAGGGATGCTTTCCAAAAGGAGCTTACTGTAGGTGCAATCAATCCGACGGGAAAAGGAAAACGCTTGATTGTTGTGCATATCGGCTCACAAGATGGATTTGTAGATGGTGTCCTTCTATGCTTTGAGTCGAAGACAAATAGTATGGATTATCACAATGAAATGAATGGTGAAAACTTTTTAGAGTGGTTCAAAAAAATTTTACCTAAATTAAGTAATAATGCTGTAATTGTGATGGATAACGCTCCATACCATTCAGTCAAGTTGCATAAAATACCAGTGATTTCATGGAAAAAAGCTGACATTGTCAAATGGCTCCAGGAGAGAAGTATTGAATTTGATGATACATTTATCAAAGCAGAGCTATTGGATTTGGTAAGGCAACACAAATTGCCTTATGAAAAGTATGTTGTGGATGAAACTGCTATAGCAGATAATAAGACAGTTTTACGTCTTCCACCTTACCATTGCGAGTTGAACCCAATAGAATTGGCGTGGTCTCAGGTTAAAGGATATGTAAAATCAAACAATACAACTTTTAAGTTAAATGATGTGAAGCAGTTGCTTATTGAAGGTGTGGCAAGAGTGACGCCAGAAAATTAGGAAAATTATGAAAAGCATGTTCTTAAAGAAGAAAAAAACTTTTGGGAATTGGATGGAATTGTTGACGACCTTTTTGACACCAGAGATTACACCTGTACATTTACTGTGGGAACTGGAAGTACTACTACTTCATCAAGTGATGTTTAATGTTATTTTTTTTTTTTTTTTTGTATATATTTCATATAAAAAATAATGTGTTTTATAAATAGTTATATTGTATATATTTTTTGATTTTCATAGTTTTCTTAAGCTTAAAGGAGAATTAATTTTGATTTTGTATGATTAATTGTTTATAAATATAATGTGTTTTGTAAATAGTAATATTGTAGATATTTTTTGATTTTCTTAAGCATAAAGAAATACTAAATTTTAATAATAAATTTTTATTATAATTCATATGTTTTGTTATTAAAATATTGTCCTAATAACCATAATACATTTATTAAATGTACTCAACATAAGTATTGTAAGGTACTCAAAATAAAAAACTTAAGAGTTTAAACCGTAAGTCATCATCAGGTAACAAAATAATACAGAATTAAACATACAAATGTAATATACATATAATACATATAATTAAAATAATACAATTGTAATAAAATATAATAATCCAAGGTACTTCATTTTATTAAATTTTATTTATCGTTTCAAACCCTGCTGGAAAATGAAGTTCTAGTCCTGAAAATTACAAAAATATAAGTTTCATTCAAAGACAATACCCAATTTTATAATATATTTTATTTATTTTACATTATACATTTTAATTGTTCAATATTTATGCTCTTTACTTTTACTATATAACATGCAAATGTACAACTATATAATAATGATAAAAAATTGTGTTAAGTTCCATTTTAAAATAAAAAACAAGTATTTGTCTATGAGGGAATTCATAGATGTATAATATAGTTATGCTACCATAAATATAAAACGAAATTAAAGTACAAATATGATACTTTGTTGAATGTAAAAAAATACTTTTATTTAAATCTTTTTATATTTTAGTTTTTAATATTTTACCTACATTTACAATCTACATATAATAATATAATATGTACCTATTAAAGCTATACAACAAAGTATAAAAAATGTAATAATTTGTTAATTACATCACAAGTTGTTAGAAAAAATAGTTATTACCTTAATATTATAAATTGTTTATAAATATGCACTTTTATTTTTATTAATATAAAAATGATACTTATTTATTAACAAGTCTTGTATGTTGTATAGTGTATTTATAATAGCCATAACTGGTGTATAATGGTGTATATTTTTTACATACAATACATAGTATACTTTACTTTACTTTTTAAGTATACATTTTAAATGTACTTACACTAATTCTCCGAACATTTCTATGTGTGTCTGTTGTTATCTGACGATTATTAAATGTAGCCATAGTGATTGTTACATATTATATTTTCTCTCAACTCATAATGAGCATTTATTTAACAGTACCTATAAATAATTAATTATATATTAAACTCAAGTATTTGATTTCAAAACAATTGTAAATAAAAATTTAATTGTACGAACTTAATGACGATTTATTTTTGATGAAACTATCTTCCATAGTTTCACTCATTGTTGTAACACAATGTCGTTTGATAATCTGCTATTGCTAAGGTGTATTAGAATAAAAATAACGTGTACTTATTTATTGAAATTTAATTTATATAGATTTATATTACTCGTATTTTAATTTGAAAGTATAAAGTATAAATCAAATTTCAAAACACGAAACGAAAAAATAAAATATAAATGATGATAGGGAATTGATAACTGAAACTGATGTGCACGCCAAGCATATTTTATTCGCTCTGTATACTATAAAATTAAGTCGCCGAGAGGGGGGGATAGCCGGCGACTGATAAGGAAGCGACTACAATTTTTGTCAGCTGTATGCGCGAAACACTCCTAACTTAATCCCGAACAGAGTATAATCATTATATCCGATAAAGATCTACTTCCGCCGGACTCAATGTAGTATGTACCCAAACTTCTCCACCCGAACACTATGGTGGTGGTAAAGCTTTTCGCCCACACCAGTATTCCACTGGCAGAACTATGTTGGTGGTAAAGCTTTGGTTGCGGCAGGAGTATCAAGCACCTATTCTACTATTATAAAACGCAAGTTATCAACGTCTTTTCTTCCAATCGTTTTTTTCCTTATATTAATTATATAAATTCTACCGTTCGTCGTGCGTCCTCGAAATTTCCACATTTCGCGGTCAACTTTTCGTCCTCTTTCTATTAAAATCGGTCCCGACGCTTTTTACACGAAACCTTTTTTTAAACGGCCGTTTTTATTATTTGACAACTTTACTCTCCATGCGATTTTCGTCTCTCTCGGACGATTGCCCGCCGTCGGGCCCACCTCGCGATCACCCCTCCTGATAACGGTGTGATGGTATGATTTTATGTGTATACTCAATTCGGGATTAGATTAGGAGTGTTTCGCGCATACGACTGACAAAAATTGTAGTCGCTCCCTTATCAGTCGCCGGCTATTCACTCTCTGCGACTAAATTCTATAGTATACAGAGCGAATAAAATATGCTTGACACGCACATCAGTTTCAGTTTTCAATTCCCTATCATAATTTATATTTTATTTTACACGTCCTAAATCGTAATCACTATAAAATAAAATACGCTGTATAACATACCGATCAGTACAGCCGGCACAAGGTATTATGGGATTTGTGTAGCCGATAATTTATGTTGGGAGCACGATTTAAGATATACAGTTTGGAACTCTGACTTTGAAAACATGACCGGTAAATCTACTGTTGAAATCAGCTGTTAAACTAATGACTAGCGCAACCAGCGGAATTATTTGCAACTATAACAACATGATTAATAATTATTCAACTTAAAAAATGTTAGAACATAATTCTATAGATTCCACAGTTTTTGAATGTATTATTTATTTTTTAGCCGGGTAAATATGTATTATTTTATTTTACACATTGCATTTTAATTTATTTTAATTTTAGATATAGTGCAAAGCGGTTAGTAAGAAATACAATATGTGAAATGTGTATTGAAAGTATAAAAAATTTAAATGCCTTTGGAGTTGATATAGGTAAAGAAGCCGATTTAATTAATGCTAAAACCAGAGTTTATTTAACATAACCAAGCAGCAATATATATAAAATAGTAAAACGTCTTGAAGAGTGCTTTGCCATACGGCATACATGCTAATTCTAATAATGTGTTTGAAAACACTTATGAAGAGTTTTTCAAACAAAACATTCCGTTATCGTTTTCATGTACCAACCAGAAATATAAAATTGAAATGTTAACAAACATTTTATCATATTATATAGTTATGCGTATGAGACAATTTAGTTATATGCAAAAAGCAAAACCAAAGCAGTAAAAAGGAAAATAAAAATAAAAATAAAAAAAAATTATCAAAATTAGTTAAAAGTTAACATAAAGATCATGTTGTTAATAAAATTGTTTATTTGTTTTGTTTTATTTATTTACTTTATTTATAATTAGTAATCACATTTTCACACTTCAGTGTTCAGTCTATAGTTTATATTTCACTTTTCACTTTAAAAGTTTAAACTTATAAGATATAATATAATGGGTAAAAAACTAAAAACTAAAAAGTAAGAGCAAAAAATTGACCATCAGAGAGAGTTCAATATGATAGATGAAACCCGATAATTAATTCATTTTCATTATTACATAAATATTTTAATACCTTTTGCAAAAAAAGCGGGAATTTTTAAAGTTGAATAATTATTAAATATGTTGTTCTAGTTACAAATAATTCCACTGGTCGCGCTAGTCATTAGTTTAACAGCTGATTTCAACAGTTATGACCGGTAAATTTTGGTATTGTTTTCATAAGCAGAGTTCCAACCTGTATATCTTAAATCGTGGTTGGGAGTAATGGAACGAAAATTGGTTTCTGCGCACTCCTAATCTAATCCCGAATTGAGTATAGTATGTAGTCTTCATTTTTCTACCGATTGTTTTGCAGAAAAATCTTATACTGAAGTCATTCAATGTTTAGTCCGAACTAGAACCTATATTAGACTTAATAATTTAAACAAAAAGATGAAAGTTCAACAATTTAGAAATAGAAACAATAAAAAATATAATAAATAATTATAATATTAAATAAATTATATATTTATATATTATAATATGTATATAATATATTTTAACTAAAAATACTAAAAAGACAAAATATAATATCTTAGTATATTCAATATTGTATATTAATTATTAATATATTATACTATATTCTATAGCCGAAATCAAAACAATAAAAATAATAAATACAATAATTACTGAATTAATAAAATGGATAACAGGCGCAAGCCGGCAGCCATTTTGTGCGTATCACAAAGTTGCTGACATACCTATTTGTTTTGTCATGTAATTATCGAGGCCCCTCCAAAAAAATTGCCCATGGCCCCAAAATATGTAGCACCGTCACTGATAACATGTACGTATTGTAATCGTAATGGACATAGCGAAAATGAATGTTATAAAAAATGTAACAACGATAGCGCTAATAATAATAATAGTAATAATTATATTATAATAATCAAATTAATAATTGTACGCTAACGGCCGCACAAGCACAGATTATATGAAAGCAGATAGCTCACTCGGCTATAATACAATAGATGGATAAATACGATACTCTGATTGGTTCGCCGATATCAGTATGACCACATATTCGAAATACAATTGCTCTCTTGCTAATATTGATCTTATAGGACCTATAATCTTAAAGTATTTCCAAAATATTAGGAAATTGTCAATACTCAATTTTTTTTTATAGGTTTTTAAGTTGAAATATCAGTAAAATCATTATTTAAAGTACTTTTATTATGGATTTTTCTTATTACAGTCGAGTCGCGATAACTCGAAGTTGAAGGGGGATAAAAATTCACTTCGAGATATGTATTATTCGAGATACCTAACTCGAATTTATCAAAATAAAATCAAAACTTCGAGTTACCTATGTAATGAAATATAATTTTAAAATTTTACGATAAAAACGTCATACCAAATATAATACATTTATGTTTATACATAAATGCTATACAAAAACTAAATAAAATTAAAAAAATAAATACAATGAAATTATAAGTATGTACATATGTATTATCGTATTTGAGATACAGTAGAAAAATAATTTGTTATTAATTTTTGGTTTTTTGGCTGTTTATTGACAAAATCTTCTAATTTGCCTAATTATATTATTCGAAAATAGAAGTATCCACGCCATCGACAGATTCAACAAATTATCTAACAGTTTGTAATGATGAATCATATTTAAAGTTGTTTCAGGCTCATCATTTTCATTATTTTCGGAATCACTATTTGATATATTTATACCCATATTAGCAGATATAAAAATATACTTCGACTAAGCTATTCATCACAATTTTATATTCGAGTTAATAAGACTTACTATACATTGAGTGTTATTATAATTTCTAGGGGAATTAAAAAAAAATCGAGTTGTCGAGTTCTTCGAGTTATCGCGACTCGACTGTATATTACAAAATTTTAATATTATGTGAAATAAAAATGACAAATATTTTTCAAAAATTTTATTGAAGGTCAAATACATTTCACACAAAAATAGTCACTGCCAATAACAACCCTTATCTTGAGGCCATCACCTCAAAGATTATCACACTCATAGATAAATGCATAGACATGTAAAATAATATGTCTATGCATAAATGTTATATAATTTTGTCGATAATTTTATATCTCGGCGAGGTGACACACTGATTCTGGTGTAGGTTATCACGAATCGTATCATGACGGTTTTTGTTTACATCGGAGTGAGCTATCTGCTTTCATATAATCTGTGGCACAAGTAAAGCCGGCACGGCGAAGTACGTGTAGGCGTATGTCGTGTATGTGTATGCCATGGAGTAATATAAAGGTGGCGTTCTTTACATAATTTGATGCCGGAGGAGACTCATTTTTCGGAGTTACCATTTGACGCGAAATAAAATATTGTATCATTATATATTATATCGTCGGCTTCCTGCCAAAACTCATTAATGGTAAAAACCTAGTTTCTCACAAATGACGATTAAAGTTTTTTTAAATGTTTGTTTTTAACCCTATAGCTTTTTAAAAAATTAACATAATTATTAATCATTATTAATAATTACATAATACATATTAATAATTTTTTTTTTTAAACTTTTCCTAGTGTATCCCTGTTTTGTTATTCTCAGCAACTAACCTGTTTTTTGGCTGTTTATATCATTATCCAAAATCGTAAGTGAAAATAAGAAACTTAAGTAAATGACACGGTTAAAGTGGGATTCACTTAAAACCCCTCTTATAAATCGATAGAAAATAATTTTTTACATTAGCAATCATCATTATCGCAAAATAGCTAAATTTGCCATTAATGAGTTTTGGCAGGAAGCCGACGATATTATGTTTATGTATTGAGATAGAGAAGGATATACTGAAGCATAAATATATATAATCAATATACATCAACTAAAATTTGTTCAACAGCTAATGTATTTTCATTTGTTGATTGTTCATTAGTAGGCAACTGAAAATATATTGAAACAATTTTGTAATTAATAATAAAAAAGATGAGCTGATACTCCTGTCGCACAGGATACAGGTGTGCGGATCATAGCGTTTAATTTTACTTAGAATTTGAATGCAATGATAAACCATTGCATTCAAAAAAACGATTCTGAGCGAAGTTCAATCAGATTATAATTTTCGTTTGAACTAAAAATATCAACTTAAAACAGCTATAAGTCCTATATTTGGTAAAAAAATTTAAAAACGGTTCCAAAATTTTACCACATATATATAATAGCCATGTGAACACCCAAAAAAATTTTCAAGTCTCTAACTTAAAAATTGCCCGAGTTATCGTGAAAAATAGAAATTGAATTCGTCAAAATTTCGTTTTTTCTACCGCTTATAGTCAATTTTGAGAAATTCGAAAAATGACCCAAATAAACAAGCACGTATTCAGGATCAATTTTCGGGGGGTGGGGGGTTAAAAATTTTTAATATATGAAGTAAAACTAAATGATTATATTATACGTAGTTATATATGTAGTTAGTCTGTTATATTATAAATATAAAACTACTTCAAAAATTTTTTTTTGGGGGGGGGGGGGGGAACCCCTAAACCCCCCCTGGATACGGGCTTGCAAATAAAGTACCATCTACATCCACTTTTACATATGAAACTCGCTATTGGTGAAAATCGAAGGGTTATTTCGGGTAGTGAAAGTGTTTTCAGAATATATTTTATACTTATGGATTCTAAGATTTTCGTTTTCCTAAAAATATCAACTTAAAACGGCTATAAAAAAAAATTGTGACAATGGATTTTTCTAATATTTTAGTATGATGTTAAGTAGTATGTAAGTATATTTCAGTAAAATTTTCAGACTAAAATACCCAAAATTGACAATTTTATCACACATTATATACGTAAAAACGTGAATTTTACGAAATATTCAAAGTCATATATTTTGGAGAAAAATTAATGTAACGGTTCCAAAATTATACCACATATATATAGTAGCTATGTGAACATCCAAAAAAAATTTCAGATCTCTATCTTAAAAATTGCCTGAGTTATCGTGAAATATAGAAATCGAATTCGTCGAAATTTCATTTTTCGCGAAAAATGCAGTTTTTTCGTCATTTTTTCGCCGTTATTTCTACCGCATAGCGTCAATTTTGAGAAATTCAAAAAATGACCTAAGTAAAGTACCAAGTACGTCCAATTTTCTACCGGAAACATAGCCTATTCGTGAAGATTGGAGCATTATTTCGGGTAGTATTTTTGTACACAGACATAAAAAAAAAAAAACAAAAAAAAAACAAATAAAAAATCACACATCATTGTAAAACCAATACATTCTTCGCTTCGCTCAGAATCTAAAATATATTTAATCAATAAAACATACTTCAACTAAAATTTGTTCAACAACCAAATCAAATGGAACAATAGAGCTTGTCTCACAAACCGTACTCATCTCTGGATATATATTTTTTGCCTGATAATCAAATCAAAATTATGATTTATCTAAACTAACACTTTTATGTATATTTAATATGGTTGTCTTTATATTAGAATAATTAAATTAACACAAAACTCACATTTTTCACTCTAGATATAAATATATTAGGAGCAGCATTTTTTTTTAATGTTCTATTGAATTCGTGTTGAATGAATAGAGATGACTCAAAATGACTAGAACGTATTAAACTATGTTTATTTATGTCAGTCACATTTTAACCACTCTTAATTACAAAATTATTCCATTGATCTCTTACAGTCTTGTTAGTAGGAAATCTAAATATAATTTTACAGTATTAATTTAAAATATTTATATATTTGTGTTCAACTTTATATTTCTAATAAAATATAATAATTAATAATATTTACTTATGGAAAATAACATTTTTACACTTGGAATTAGTGTTTCTAGAACGATTACAACTTGGTATTTTTATTTTTTAATATATAAATTAACTAAATTAAATATAATATTATAATTAAATAGTTGTCATTGTCAATTCAATACCAAGATCATACTATAGTCCACGCAATGAAAACTGGCCGGTGATTGGAGCGACTCTAGTAGTAATTTTCAATAAGTGGTCATTAAATTATTTGCCACGGCTTTTTAAATTTATTTGTCCACAATACATTCCAGTTCTAACTAGTTTTCAATATCGCATAAAAAGACATGCCGTGCGCCTATTGTGTAAACATCACAGCGGCGACGCGTAGTTTGAGAACCCGCGGCTGACTGAACGTTCATGGCGGGCGGGTTTCGGGGGAAACCGGGCAGTTTTCATTGCGCGGACTATAGTCAATATCAATAGTTTAATGTTGACATACGTACAGCGAAATCTAGCGGAATAAATAATCGATGTTAGAATCCTTTCTAAAACCAGTTGGCTTCAAATCTGTTACACAGCTAGTATAGGAAACGCCACCTCTATATTACTCTATGGTGTACGCGCGCGAACGAAGATCAACACACAATCCACCGTGTGTTTGATTGTTTGGAGAGGAGTTGACTCCTTATATTGTACGAGTATGTGTGCGACTAATAAATCTTAAATCAACTAAATCAAGACGAATGCAATTTATATTTGCTCCTGAATCAATGGTTACTTCTATATCTTCATTTTTTAGTTTCGCTAAAATGTAAAGTGCATTAGCTTTTCTGTTGTCATTAATTATTATATGTATAGGATAGGATTTTTTATTCTCTATTATAGGTTTTACTGGAACATAAGGGGAATGCAAAATTCCAGTTAGTGCATTTGACTTATTTATATGTTTTTTTGATTTTTTGTGTAACAATTATCTTCTGTGTGATATCTTTTGTTACATATACTACATGTTAATTTCCATTTGCAATCCGAACTTTTGTGATTGTATTTGTGGCAATGTTCACATTCAGTTCTTCGTTCAAAATTTCGATTATTGAAATTTTCTTTGTGATTGTTAGGATGCATCATGTTGGTTTTGCTGTAGTATGATTGTTGTTTGATTTTGTTAAAATTGTTATTTTCTCTTCCGTTTGATTCATAATTTTTATAATAATTATTTCTTGAATTATAATTATTGTTATATCGATTTGTGTTTGAAAATATTTTTCTATCATATCGATTAAAATTATTCCGTAAGTTATAATTGTTTGGATTTGTTGTCCATTTATTATTATTAAAATCTAAGTTTTTTATTAGTTTTTCTAATTTATTAACTTGAGATGTTAATTCGTCAATTTTTTTCTTATGATTTTTGTTATTAATTATTGTATTAATATGCTCTCTTGTAATTTGTGTTCTTATTTCATCAGAAGATTGGGTGGTTTTGCCATTAAGTATAAATTCGATCGATTCATATTTTTTTATGTTATTTTTTAATTCTTTTACACTGTTATTGTCTAAAATTCCGACATATCTCGCTATTTCTGGTTTTAGTCCTTTCAGTAATGTGTGCGCTAATTCCGATTTTGACATATTCGGGTCTATTCTTCTACAAAGATTTTCTATGTCATTTATATATGACGCAATAGATTCATCTGATAATTGTTTCCTTTTTTCGAGCATTGTTCTAAGCATTTGAATTTGGACTGTAGGTTCAAATTCTAACCTAAGAGCTTGTTCTGTTTGCTCCCAAGAGGCTTCTGGATTTTTGGATTCGAAATTTTCTAAGAAAGTTGAAGCAGTGTCTTCAAGATATATTGTTAAAAATAATTTTTTCTGATCAGTGGTCCAGCCATTAATGGTGCTGGCTTTATTATATTTTTTTATGAAATTATCTATGTTTTCATGTATATTGCCGGAAAATTTTATTGGTTTGCAGAATGGAATTTTGTTAGACATGTTTTGATATTGTTTAATTAATTTGTTGGATAATTCACTGTTAAATTCTAATGGATCCCAGTCTCTTTTTATGAATTTATATAATCGAGATTTTTGTTGTGATAAATGACCGTCAGTTCTTAATTTTCTTGTCGTTAAATGTTTTTTAATTTCTTCTTTTTAAGGTATAAGGATTTGAGACCAAATTTCATTCCATTGTGGATTTTCTATTGCGTAATCTAACTGGGATGTATTATGCGATTCGATATTGTATTTTGGACTGTTATTTTTTGCCATAAACTGTTATGCTTTTAAAATAGTTTATTTATTTATTTTATTTTATTTTGTAATTTAGTTATTAATATTATTATTGTTTTTTTTTATTATTTATGTGTGTATATTTTTATTGGAATAATTGTTTCATTAATGTGTAATTATTTGGGATAGATTCTAGAATTTCTATTAATTCTAATAAAAGTTCTTGGATTGTATTCGGAATTATTGCTCCTCGCGTAACTTGATTTTCTATGAAATTTAATATAATTGAGGCTCTGTCGTATGTGTATAGATCACAATTGGTCGTAGCTTTTAAAATAATATCAGTAAGATATTGTCTTATTGAGTATGAATTGTATATAATTGTGTTTAAAGAATATTCTAGAATCAGGACTCGTATTATGTGTTTTATAATTAATATGGTCGATTGTTTTTTTGAGTTGGACATTAATATTTTTTTATGTGGAATAATTTAATAACGTTAATTTTCTCAATTTTATGTTTCGTTATTTTTTGTGTTTTATATATGATTGTACATATTTTTATAAGGAAGAGAAATTTTAGTTGGGCGATATTTATGAGTATTTTATATATATCTTTTTTTTTTTTATAGTATCAATGTCTCATTAGGCAAGTTTTATAAGGATTTTACGTTTATTATTTTTTTTTATAGTAAAGATCCCTAGTTAGGCGAATTTTTAGAAAATTTCATGATTTTTTTTTTTTGATAGTAACAATACCTAGTTGGGCAAAATTTGACGATATTTTTATGCTTTTTTTGATAGTAACGATACCTAGTTGGGCGCCATTTGTAATAGAATAAAAGAGCAGAAACAAACCTAGTACAGGTACGAGTGTGTGTAAAAACCTATTCGTTTCAGAAATCTCCTACCTCATTATAATGTCAAACATACTCTCCATTCCACTACGAAAAATATTATTATGATTGTACTTACGGTTTCCTTTGGTCCTCGATGTTGAACTTTAAATATTAAATACTGGGAGTGGTCAATATACCCATCATTTAACCCCGTTACCGAACCATCGGTTTCCGTTGTCGGTGGGATATTAACGCGCGACGTGTTAACGGGGAACAATGCAGTACGTGGGTTCAACCCATCATCTGTCAATCTTTGTTCAAGGATGATCAATAAATCATCCTTTGAACCCACACTTGAAATGTCGCGACACTCACACTCTTCTCTCAGTTCGCGCAGGGACATTTGGTATATCGTTTTGTTCGACATATTATTAAAAATTTAATAGATACCGACTACAAAAACGACAATGTATACACCGACTCGAAAACGTAAACAAATCGTTTATAGTAGAAATCGAAAGTAATCAACCGTTCGATAACACACGTATAGAATTATAACAATATATAATAACGCGATACAATTCGATATTTACGACCTTGCAATAAAATTATTATAATATAATGAGAGTAAAACAAAATATATTAAATAATTAATAAGTGCTATCTACCAAATATGACGACCAGGAATATTCGTAATTGTACAATATAATCGTTCGGTTCGACCGTTGATTATCTAATTGTAATTACAATACGAAATCCAATTAAGACGTCTTCGGAAACACTATTACTGCAAAAACCGCGTTATCTGGGTTTCTTGCTTGGTAATTATGCTATTTAAGACAACTAAAATTATGCAACACCAAAAACCACAGAATATTGTTCTATAAGCAAGTTAAAATAAATAAAATTTACTCACGTTAAAAACTTCGATTTCACAAATCACCGTTGTTTTTAACTTTTCGATTCCTCTGGAGGAGCCAATTTGTTGCGGACGTAAGGTGACCCAGCACAAATCACGACACACAACACAATTTTAAAAGGGATATATATATATAAATACTAGCTGACCCGACAGACTTCGTCCTGGCAAAAAGATTTGTAATGTGGCAGTTTTTGTGCCTACGTATATTAAAAAATTCTCCTGAACAGAACCGTCACCCTGGTGATAGGGCGTTGTGAATAAAAAATAATTAAATAAAACATATATAAGGATTTAAAAGTAAGTAATCGCTTTATTGTTAATCATGTGAATCATAATTATTATTATTATCATTGTAGTGCTTTGTGGTATACGATGTTTTTTGTTTGATTACCTGGCGCATAGATAAACAAATCTGATGGTTTTCCAACACGGGAACAGGCAACATACAATTGACCATGGGAGAAACATGGGTTTTCTAGATTAATACCACAAACACTTAATGATTGCCCCTGGGACTTGTTTATAGTCATAGCAAAAGCAAGACACACTGGAAACTGTAGTCGTTTAAACTCAAATGGCACATCAGTCGGAATCATTGGGATGCGCGGTATGAGAACATCTTCTCCTTTATACTTTCCTATAAGTATAGTTGCTTCTATCACATTGTTTAGTAATTTTTTTATCGCTAACCGTGTACCGTTGCAAAGACGCGGTTGGTTGATATTTCGCAACATTATAACCACCGATCCAACTTTTAATTGAAGATTGTGAGGTGGCAATCCTGGCAAATCCAGCGAGTTTAAAAATTCCGGTGGATAGTTGACTACATCATCTTGATTAGTAGCCGAATCAACTGATTTATATATCCTCAATTCGCCTGTAATTTGTTCTTGAATTTTGAAATTTAATACATTTACATCTATGTTTTTTGCAGCCAGTATAGCTCGTTCGCTCAACCAATCATGGTTTCTGTAATTTTGAGAAACATCTGGAAACACCTTCTGAATAAGTTCATCTTTTGATCGAGTTAACTGACAAAAACTTTGAGGAAAGTTAATGCAGCTAGTCAACATGTCTATAGGAAATTTGCCATTACCAATGTCAATGAGTTGTTTAGAGAATATGTTTCCAGATTGGTCATTTTGCAACTCGACACGCATATTCTTGCTTAAATGAAGTACTTTGACATGTTTCCACAAACTGGAGGACTTTAGACATGCATTGAGTTCATCAGCTGGCGTTGATCGTGGAATCACCGGCAATGTTTGACGAAAATCTCCTGCTAATAAAATCATTGCACCACCAAATCGGTTATTATTGCTCCGTAGATCTTTTAAGGTTCTGTCCAAAGCCTCCAAAGATTTTTTTGTGCCATCGTGCATTCATCCCAAACAATCAATTTACATTGCTGCAAAACCTTTGCCATTGCAGAGTTCTTCGAAATGTTGCAGGTTGGAGTTTCATTGCTTTGCATATTTAATGGCAATTTTAGTGCTGAATGGGCTCTTCGACCACCTTCAAGCAAAGTTGCTGCGATTCCCGACGAAGCGAGTGCAAGTGCAATTTTATTTTGTGAGCGAATTGTTGCTAATATTAATGAAATCAAAAAAGTTTTTCCTGTACCACCAGGTGCATCTAAGAAGTAAATCCCTCCAGTTTCATCATTTGTTACTTTCATAAGAGTTTCAAATACATACTTCTGTTGTTCATTTAACAGTGGAAGATTTGTTTGAATTAATTCTTTCAAAGCGTTGAGATCATACAGTCTTTCTCGATGCACCTCTTGGTTAAAAGCGTCATGCATTGGACGATTGGGCGCGGTCAGGCCTAATTGAATTAATAGTTTGTTTGACATTATCAAGCACATGTCCTCAATTGAAATCAATGCTTCATTAATAAATTTCTTCACTGATTTGTATATTTGGATTTCCCATTCTATTCTGTATTTGATACAAAATATCATCACACATATAATCTTTGTACTTGATCCACAAATCAATTGGGTTTGATGGGAAGCATGTAGATATGATTATAGAAAACAATGTTCGTATTTGATGAGCGTGTGATGATATTACAGCATCATTGAGAGTTTGATCCCAATGAGCGTCATTTTCAAGCAATTGCAAACGTTGACAGGCTTCTCTGTAGGATCCACACAATTCACCATCAACAGTTCGTAACTGTTGGAATGATGTTGGGCCACGTACATTGACTAATAGCAGTCGTAAATAAAAACATTCATCATTGCTTGGATGTACTGAATAAATCCGGCCAATCGCATCGGTGGAATATACATCTGTATATCCTGGAACTGGTTTTCCTTGTTTCCGTCGTATAAATCTCCTTGAGGATTGATTCCAGGTATAATATTTTGGCATTTCAGAATATAGCAATGTTTGTGCGAAATCATCGTTTTGGCATGTCTCAAAAAAACTGGTTAATGTAGTAGATGGTGGCGGCTGAGCAGCTCTTTGTACTGCGTTCTGTGCTGTAAAATACACTCTTTGTCCATTTTCTAAATGCACAGCTAAGTGAACAACAGAAGGGTGTCTCTCATGAATAGGAAAAGAAAATATTCGCCAAACTGCTTCATTACTACTGACATAGCGGCCCATTTGGTATTGGGTAACTTCATCATTGGAATTCTCTGCACCAATTCCAATCACAGCCATATCACTCCCTTTGGTTACATATTTGCAAATGTATTTAATAGATTTCACTGAATGGCAAGATTCAACGTTGATGTGTGCTTTGAATGTCTTTGATAAAATGGGTGAATATGGAACAATCCAACGATTATCTATTTCAATATCTTGTTGATTTAATTTGACAATTGTTGATTTTCCTTTTTCTCCTGTCGATCTGCGACGATACAATGGATAACCGTCATTACCAGTAATTGTTTCCGATATTAATGTCCGTGGATATCGTTTTGAACATTTACCATCCATCATACACGGTGAATTTTGATTAAGAGTTCCACAGGGACCATGTATCATGTTTTTGATAACTACCTCATGCAATCCAGGATCTACTTGTACATTAGGGATTTCAGCTGATATCACTGCATCAACTTCATTTGGCCTAAGATAAGGCCTAACCAACCAAATCGAAATGTGTGCATGTGGCAATCCTCGTTTCTGCCACTCCACAGAATACATCCAGCAGCGTGTCTCACCAAACACATTATGTTTTACGATGAAATCCATTAAAGATTTCAACTTTTGTCTAAAGACTCTGGCTGTAATATCATTTATCATTTTTATTGAGAAATCGTAGCCATCTTCACCTTGCCAAAATATAATGGGATATTGCAGTGCATCATATGAGCGGTGTGTTTCCTTTATACGTTGTAATTGATCATTCCGACGATGTAAAACAATATCACGGGATTCCAAGTTTTCTCCAACTACAACGATAGCAACTTCATCAATAGTTGGTGCATTAAAACGTCTTGTATGTTGACCTGCAGGTGTTTTATCAGCTCTGATTACAATTTTGTGATTATCGGATGGCATCAGATCCAGGGCAGTTTTAAACAATATAATCAATTGATTGTGTTGATGAAATAAAGTTTGTAATTGTTCTACAATAGACCTCTTTACTAAATTGTTATGTGCACAACGCAGATCAATTTCTTGTGGTGAATTGCCCATAAAATAAATTTGCAGGAATTTGTTGTCGCTATCTGACACTGGTAACAGTGAACCTGCTCTGTGATATAAAAAAATATTATGGTGTGGTATAAATTAATGGATTGTCAGTGATCAAACTTAAATAATATTTGATCTTAAAAAGTATATATTTAGTTTTAACTAATATCTATCAAATATAAAATATAATAAAAGTGTCACTGAAACTGAATCACCATATAATATGATGACTAAGTGATATATTTCGTAATGATTAAGAAATTGAAGATTAGTGACACATCTTAACTTTGGTGACAGAAAATTTTGTTCGCTAAAATAATTATGAGTAACTGCTATAATACATACCTTGAAAGTTGGCATAAAATTTTCCCGAACTACATTTGTTGCCCCAAATGAAGTCATTTGAAAGCAATTGTTATATTGTTGGATATGTGTCAAAAACTGTATAGAATCTGTTCCTATTCCTGAAACCAATGAGTACAATGGTTCTGGTGGTGGATCCAATGGTATCAATTTCACTTTACCATTTGCGCAACACAGTCCATTGGCTTCGTTTTTGTATTTTAATGCCTTACAGTGTGAGCAAACCGAGTTCATAGAACCAATAACAACACATTGGTAGTTACTGTAGTCAATTGACACATCGTAACTGAAAGCAGCTCGATTCAAACTTGCGCGATTATTAGTTGAATGTCGCGCTCGCGCTTCACGCGTTTGTGATATCCGAATTCTTTCACGTTCATTTCCGTCGTCACGTTCTTGTGCAGTACGATTAGATAGGTAATTAGCTTCGTTTGTAGCATGTCTGGTTCTTCTACCTAAATTGCTTCGTCTTATAGGAGGCATATCAAATATAAATTATTTTTTAATTATTTTTTTTTTAAATTATTTTTTCACTAATCACGAACTAAACAAACACTATCCATAGCAATAAAGCAAAAATAATACCATAGCAATAAAGCTCAAATTGACTACGTTTTAGTTACAAATCATTTGTATTAGAAAAAGAAAAGGGCTATTTTTAGGGTTTTTCCAGCAATAATTCTAATTTTTCTCGCCGTAAAAACCATCCTTGAACTTCAACGAACATTTTAAAAAAAGATTTGGCCAAATTGGTCCAGGCGTTGTTGAGTTATGCGATCACCAACACATTTTGCGATT
>JAIUCT010002326.1:0-13454 GCA_021307375.1 Tetraneura akinire | reverse complement strand
AACTAGCAGCGCTCATTTGGATAGTGGTTAAATTTCGAAACGTATTTAACCGGAACATTGATAAAGTAGAGTTGTCGGACCTTATCTTCTAAGACCGTGGTCATGATCTATGATTACAGTCCAAGTGATAAAGAATAATCCATAGATGTATAATATTATACATCTATGGAAAAACCACGAATTTAGAATTACCTATAATATAAGATATAAATTTAGATATAATGGAAACCTCCAATACAACGTCCTATAAAATGATAAAATACATGTAAAATTTAATTTTCGTAAATGCGGGACAAATGTGGGACATTTAGCAATGCGGGACGTACCTCAGAAAAACGGGACAATCCCCCCTTATAGGGGACGTATGGTCACCCTAGTGAACACCCAAAAAAATTTTCAGGTCTCTATCTTAAAAATTGCCTGAGTTATCGTGAAATGTAGAAATTGAATTCGTCAAAATTTCATTTTTCGTGAAAAATTCCGTTTTTTCGTCATTTTTTTCGCCGTTTTTTCTACCGGCTTATAGTCAATTTCGAGAAATTCGAAAAATGACCTAAATAAAGTACCAACTAGATCCACTTTGCTACCGGAAACATACCCTATTCGTGATAATCGGAGCATTATTTCGAGTAGTAAAAATGTCTTCAGAATAAAAAAAAAAAAAAAAAACAAAAACAAAAAAAAATCACACATCATTATAAAACCAATACATTCTTCGCTTCGCTCAGAATCTAAAATTATATGTTTATGTAAAAATATAGTGTAATGTACACCAAATATTTTGTAAAAAAAAAAAAATTGAAAAACATCAAAATTGACTGAGAAAATGAGTGTAGTAAATTATTTGGATCACCCTGTATAATAATATATTATAATATTATTTAATTAATATATACTTTACAACTCGTGTTTCATTTATAAACGTTTACTAAATATGTAAGTACCTTTATTAATTCCTAATTAGTATTAGTGTTAGATTTATTAGGTAATTATTATTTTAGATATTAGCAAAATAAATTTTTGTATAAATTAATAACTTTATACTAGTCACCTGTGGTTTATAAGAGTGTAATACCTAATCTATGTTTATGTTTTTAACCATATACCTATTAAAATTTTTGAATACCTAATACCACAGAATAGAACAATCAGAATGGACACTGATAAGTAATAACACGGTAGGTATAGGACGGCGGCAAAAATCAGTCGGCCATTTTATTTTAGGCAGTTTTTATCAAACTTATAATGTGTTAAGGTAAATAATATTGTCTATTTGTTTAACAAGTATAAATTTGATTACAAAATTACAATATAAATTTGATAAAAACTACCTAAAATAAAATGGCGACTGATTCTCTCTTATCGCCTCGCCGCCCGAAAGTGTCCGACCCCTGCTAATACCTATATTTACAAAATAATTTTTTTTAATGGATGTACAGTACACTTGAATAGACGGACGATTAAAACAAAACACTAATTTCCTATCGCCGAAATTTTTGTAGAATATTAGATTTTAAAGTTAACCTAAAATAATAATTGCCTCTTGTGGACGATCTGATCAGTCAATATAAAATCGAAATATAATTTGTAATTTTAATTTATTAGTTTTAGTAAACCGATTAGATCAGTTATTATTGATTTAATCAATTTGAATTATTATTAATGAAATCTTAATGAATGAATATGGTATGGGTAGCGATGAATTATTTTTTTATGTTTTTCATATACGTGTGTATTCGTAACTTTTCAGGTCTCAAAAATAAGATTTTAATATTTTATTCACCATTATTGTGAAACAAAATCATTATAGGTAGGTAATCCGTGATGAATAAGAAAATTAAAAAAATTACGATAAAATTTACGATAACAAAAATAGAAAAATACACATTATTGTATATTATTGGTATATAGGTACTTTAGAACAACAAAGATCATAAAAATTTTAAAATTAAAAAAATTATATTATATTTTTTATTCATTAATATAAATTAACACTATGTTCAATTACCTATCTTTATATATAGAATTTTTATTTTTTTTTATTCTTAGTGTAGGTGTATAATAGTTTATGCTTATATTTGACCACGTATTATTTTATAATGATTAGAAGCTATAGATGTAAAAGAAGAAAAATCCAAGAAGAAACTGAATTATTAAACCATATAAATTCAAATGTTCATGAAACTATATAATACAAAACTCATATAAGTTCTGTTACGGTCATTTTATGCTACTCTAACGGTGTCTTCAATTTTGTGCCAATTCGGCATAAAATGCCTGACAGATTATTCCAGTGCATATGATAGAGGGAGACGAGACGTAATATCTTAATAGCAATTGTAATGTTAATATATACACAATAGTCAGTCGACACATTATAGCACAAGCGCGAGCATCCATCTTAACTTAAATATAAAATATAGTGTGCATTATTTATTTTATTAATATCGTGCGTGTCGTCTCCGCCTGTCATCCAGATCGCCATAATAGTCATCGATTGGATCCATACTCAGGTGTAATTTATTATTATATATATATATACACAATATATTATTGTGTTGCTTATACTCAAGAGTTAGTTATTTAATACCAAAGCGATACATACGAGTCCTGGTAGTCTCTCTAGGGCTATATAAATAAATAGGAGAACTTTAGGTCATCTAGTGTCTAGCCAACTATATCTTCGGATTCCACTAGACGGACCGTCTAACGACGTCGGACTATCGACGGGCGTTCTTTCTGTAGCACAAGCTAAGACGAACAGTCACGTTACAGTTCTAACCAACCTAAAAATATTTTTTCTCATTCTGGTCACCTGCATAATATAACTAGCTTTTCATTTGACACAAATACAAATAATAGTATAATCCAAAATGTATCTTCAGAAGTAAATGTAATTAATAATACTCATCCATGTTCATCAAGTCATAATGATAATAATATATTAGTAAATACCCCATACAATACATTAAAAAATAAAATTGCAAATTGTGTTTTAGAATGTAACGTCCTCATAATACTGTCAATAAATTATTATGTATTTTAAAAGAAGAAGATTATTTGCCACTAAAAAATTTGCCTACGGATACTAGGACTCTACTAAATATAAAATCAACTAAAACCACTAATATAAAAATAATTACACCAGGTAAATATTTCCATTTTGGTTTGGAAAATGAAATCAAACAACATTCTTATAAATTTAAATTGGATGATGAAATAAAGGTAGTAGTTGGAATAGATAAATTACCTTTATCAAAAAGTTCTTCCAGTCAATTCTGGCCGATACTTGGCTATATTCATCCTTACACTGATCAAGTATTTCCAATAGGAATTTATCATGGAAATGAAAAACCCCATGATAGCAATAATTTTCTTCAATATTTTATTGAGGAATTTAAGTATTTTAAAATAAATGATATTCAAATTAATGATGTTGTTAAAAATGCATCATTATATGCAGTTTGTTGTGATGCTCCAGCAAAATCATTTGTTTTAAAATTGAAAGGACATGCAGGCTTTTCATCATGCACTAGATGTTTTCAAACTGGAGAATATTTGAAAAATAGACGTGTTTTCCATACTTTTAATGTGCAAGGAAAAAAAGAGATCATGCGGGTTATGATACAAAAAAATCATCACCTTAATGGGGGAGTAATATCTAATCTTATGGAAATCCCAGATTTTAACATAGTACAGTCTTTTCCTCTTGAATCTTGATTACATACATCTAGTCATGTTGGGAGTCATGCGCAAGCTTATACATCTTTGGCTTTATAAGGGGCCCCACATAGTTCGTTTAACTAGTAGGCAAGTTTTTACAATAAGTGAATCATTATTAAAAATGAAACCATGTATACCA
This sequence comes from Tetraneura akinire, assembly GCA_021307375.1. NCBI lineage: Eukaryota > Metazoa > Arthropoda > Insecta > Hemiptera > Aphididae > Tetraneura > Tetraneura akinire. Next base: position 9,592 of record JAIUCT010002326.1, on the reverse strand, counting down.
ATAGAATTTTCAAGAAAACCACGTATCATTCAAGAAGTTTCTAGATGGAAAGCAACAGAACTGAGGCAATTTTTATTGTATACTGGCCCAATTGTCCTTCAAAATGTATTATCTGAGGATTGTTATAATAACTATTTTGTAAAAAGTTTTTATATATATATGGTTCTCATTTTATCTCTCATAATGTACATAGCTTATTACATATTGTTGATGACTATAGTAATTTTGGCGCTCTTGATTCGTGTAGTTGTTTTCTTTTTGAAAACTACATGGAAATTATTAAATCCTCTTTAAGAAAACATGATAAGCCGTTAGAACAATTTGTTCGTCACCATAAAGAAAAATATTCTAAAGAATGTATAGTCAACTTACAATTTATCGAATCAAATAAAAAAACTTATTCATAACCTTGGTCCCATGCTAAATAATATTACCCAAGGTCCTTTACTTTTAAATTTAAAATTAAAAAATTTCACTATCCGACTTAAAAATTCTGCTGACAGATTTATTTTAACAAATAATGGAGATATTGTATATATTTTAAATATTGCACATTTAATTAAAACAAATTAAAAAGTAATACTTTATATGAAAAACCATTAAAATCATCGAAATTGAATATTTATGTTATTAATATCTACAATATTGGAAAGTGGATGATATCAATCAAAAATAATGGTTCTAATTTTTGATGATAAACAATGTGCTATGCCTTTAATCCATTCACATGAATTTTAATAACGATAATTAAACTATGCAATTTGTAAATAATATATACATATATGTATATATAAATATAAAAAACAAATAATTATATTTTCAATACCATTACAATCATTTGTATAACCAATAATTACCAAAACTACAAATAATAATTATATTTAGTAGGTAATAAACTAACATGATTAATGATTGATTAGAATTAGTTAAAAATAATTAATTTAGTTTACATTTTTTTTTTTTTTTTTTTTTTCAGAAATTTAATTTACAATGTGGATTGTTGTTATTTTTAGTATCGACAACACTGTTGCTGCTGTTCTTAGCAATTGGTACAGCATTATGTACTTGGCCAAAAAAATATATAAAAAATCGATCCAAAATGATTGAAACACAAACAAAACCTAATAAATTGGAATTTAACTATTTTCCTGCTTGGATGGTAACAAAGAAACATTTTTATATTTGTTTTAAATACATGTACTTTATTATTATATTTGTTTAATTTAAAATATTTAGTATAATGTTAAGACTAAATATTTTTTTTTTATTATTTTAATACTTTTTTTTTTTAAATTACATTTATTTCTATTCATTTTTAGCATCACTTAAAGAAGCATATGAGAAAGCACAAAAATTCCAAATTTCATCAGATTTATCTTCTGCTGAAGAATTGACACCACAATTTAACATAAAAAATAAAAAAATACCTCTACTAATAATTCAGAAACTTGGCAACCAAAAAAAAAAAAACATCCTAGCTCTCCAATTTTAGAAGAGTCTGGTAATTGCAGATTAACTTAAATTGATATACTGTTAATATATTTGTATAATTAATAAGGTTTTTATATTAATATGTATAGATAAAAATGATAGTGACATTGACCCAACATATTCACCATCTAAATTTTTATACCATTGCCACTTGAACAAGAAAGCCCAAATTACATTGAAATAGATAATGATCATATTAAAATTACAGTTAACTCAAATTACATTTAGAAAAATATTTTGGTACAATACCAGAACCGAATTTATGTAACAGTCCATCATTAAATGGTAAATTTTTGTAATGAATAATATTAATTGATATAAGTACTTTGTTGTCTTAATATTATAAAATATTTCATTTTCATACATCAGAATCAAAAAATGAATTAAATAAAATTACAACTGCTCAACAAATGGCTTCAACATCTACAAAGGGTATTTATTTTAAGTTAATTAGTATCATTTTATTATCATCTATAAATATTTAATTTTAATTGTTTCAGTTCAAAATATAAATACTAATGTTGACTCAATAAATTCACATTTTAATATTGATAAGAATATTTGTATGCCTGCAGAAAATGTAGCAGTAAATGATGAAAATTCTAGTAATTTATAATTATAATTAGTTTATATAATTACATTTGTAGTTTAATTAAATAAAAACCCAAATCCACAAAAAATTTACTTTTATTTTAAGCAAATACGTATTTCGATAACAAAGTTGCCATGATCAGTGCAAAACACAGACTGTGTTACCTGTGTTAACTTTGTTACCGAAATACGTATTTGCTTAAAATAAAAGTAATTTTTTGTGGATTTGGGTTTTTATTTATTTAAATATATTATCCACAAGTCAATACTTAAACTATAAAAATTACATTTGTAGATTAATATTTTAATTTATTAGCTTTCAAGACTTTTGTGCAATCTTCATTGACAAATATAAGTTATGAACTAAAAATTCTATCATATGGGATTGATGCAATTAAAGGGATGTGTACACAACAATTAGAAATTAGTAGTCATAACGATATTTCAGTTCAGGATCTAATTAATGATGAATTATCATGGCCCATCAAAAATAATGAAGAATTAGAGGACATAGAAAGAAAGTTGCTAGAACCAAAAATAAAAAATAGTGAGGTACCGTATTTTATAATATTAAATATAATAAATATATTATAAATTATTATAATTGTATTTTAATTATTTTCGTATATATTTTAGACATTGAAATTATCCAGACTTGTTGGCAAAAATATTTCTGAAACTCTTCGTAGAATGATTATAAACATGTTTGAAGATAAATTCCTAACAAATTATTCATATTTGGAATTTAGGCCCGGTTTTTCAATCGCAGTCTTATCCGCCAGATAACTATCCGTCGGATAAATTTATCCAACAGATAAACTTCCGGATAAAGTGATAAGTGTTTTTCAATTCAAATTTATCTCCCAGATAGAATAAAACTATCCGGCAGGTAATAATACTAATTAATGTTGGTATCAATGGTTTTTGGAAACAGCTGTATAAAATTACTTAATTTTCATTGGTCAATAAAAACATTGATAAGGGATTATCAATTAACAAGTAGTGGGAACTGTATAATTTTATAATTTGTTCAATATTCAATTATCCTTAGTTATCTGACGGATAAATAATTAATCGGTGAAAAAAGTACCGGATAACTATTTCATGATTTATCCGACGAATAAGCGCTATCTGAACATTGAAAAACCGATTATTATCTATTTTTCCTTAACTGTCGAATAACTTGTCTTATCTGGTGGATAAATTAGGTTGAAAAACCGGACCTTAAAGGAAAAAATTAATTTCATGGTCTACGGGCCGGGAGCGTAATGCCTTAATACGCGTACCCTGGACACCAACCAAATTACCTATACTCTGTTCCAAAAGAGAAGACACGAAGCGGTGACCAGTTTTCGTTCGGCGGCGCGGATTCCCCACCTACTCCGATAAATGCACGTATCCTCACCAGCGACCTCTGACACCCAGCTGCATCGTTAAAAACCATTATACGGCGCGCTTGGATTTTTGACATCTATGACACTTGGCGAATATACGTATAACCTGTCACCTGATAACCGTGCAAGTGTACACGGCTATTGTGTGTCGTATTTTAATTACGGTGTATACATCGTCGGCAATGATCGGAAATGATCGGCCGTCATTCGCTATGCGCAGAACCCGTGTCTTCTCTTTTGGAACAGAGTATAAACACCACCGACCAGAATTTGTGTCTGTGTGTAAGTTGCAATAGCACTCAACAAGAGATGGAAGGGATTGCCTATCAAAACTTGTGAGTGCTAGTGTGCGGTGGTTGTGTAGGTGTGTATACTTGTAAGGTGTGTAATAAGAAAGAAAGAACTAACAAGAATAATAAATATATAAATGGTAACTAAAATATATAATAATTTAATGAATAATAAAAATGTATAAAAATGATAAACAATTGAATATAATATATGGCACAATCAAATAATCTGTAAAAATTCAATAACATTTAATAATAATTTAACACAGAACAATAATAATAATAAACAATTCAATGTGTCTGCTTGCCTATTTGGCACAAAAAAAATATGCGATTAGCGCCAAAAATAAATAAATATATAAAAATTCAAATAAGATAATATAATAATCAATCTGGTGATTGGCGCCGTTATAATTTATTCATTATAATATAATAATGGTCGATATAAAATAGGTATAAATACTATTAAAAGGTACTCACGAATACAGCTACAGGTATATAATATATTATGTAAAATAAAACAAATGTATAATAAAAAAGAACTCACAGTACAAACATATTATAATAATATTTAGCACAAAAAAAACAACGACAGTGAACAGTACAAACGGTTTTCTTATGACGACAGAGAGATACACGGATGACAATATTATAAATCACAAACACATAAAATCAAATTTCGGACGGGCGTTGCCCTCATTATAATAAATAAGATAATAATTCACGAATACAATTTTAATATAATATAATAATTAATAATGTGTTTGTGCGTGTGTGTGTACGAACAGTAGTGACCGTAAAATAATATTATTATTAGCACGCAGCAAGATGGTAATGAGGGGTGCGGTGCATTTTGCATTTCCGAGCCTGCACACATGGTTTAAATTGTTGTCAGTTACTTTTTGGTAAGAATTTAATTGATTATTGATTTATAATAGTTTATTTTGTATTTTTTAATTTTAGGTCTTATTTTTCACCTCTTCGGGTGAACAGTCTTTGACCGATCACGGTAGTCCCCCCACGCGGAGTACGCCTTCCGCGCACTCACATACCCCAGTCAGGTTCCAGTGGAATACAGGTGCGTGTGAAAAGTTTTACCACCACCATAGCTGCCAGTGTAATACCGGTACCGCCTGTACTATATTTTTTAACTGTAACAACGTATGCGTTCGAACAATTATTGTTTATAATATAAGCCAACGACCACGATTTGTATATAAACCATACGTATAATTTTACAGAGTCAATAATCGATACGTAGAAATATAATTGGAGACATATCGATATAGTGTATAACAATTTTTATAAGTATTTAGATAGTGTCAAAAAAAAAAACGGAGTATACAATATTAAGGGTATAATAAACGATTAAATATATTAAATCAAAATATAAGTATTTTCAATGTAAAAAAAAAAAAAATAACTCGTAAATATATATATTATTATTTATTACGGTTAAAATCGGGCGGCATAATATAATTCCGTCAGTAATACGGGCGCGTAATGGTCATACGAGGACGGATGAGACGCCCGGCGCGTAATGCGCATGCGCGCATAAGAGAGCACCGGAAAATTAACGAAAAAAAAAAGTGCAAAAAAAAACCGAACACGACGGTCCGCCGCCGACGGATGAGGATTCGAACCCGGTTAGGTTAGGTAATCTAACCGGGTGCGGCGGCCGTGTTAACCGCCGTAAGGAAACCTGCCTAACCAGTCCCTAACTCCTAACATTCCTACCTATCGAGTGCGCCACGATGGGTCGTTGAATAATCGTTGAAAATCGGTATATTTAAAGTGTTTCGCGATATCGAAAAATTCGCGAATTACGGCGAAATATCGGGCGTAACGGTCGGAAACCCGACTATGAAGGGTCAGGATACCGTTTTCGACGTTTATCGAATGAAAAATACGCGAAAAACGACTCCGTTACGGTACCTACGGCGAACGACGGCGGCGCGAAAAGTACGAACGGAAAAAAATTAATTTAGACCGAGACCTTCGTGAAAAGGGTATTAACGCGACAAAACTACCGTCTTATAGAGATAAAGGGATAAAAAGGACGGGTGAAAACGTAAAATATCACGTCGAATATTATTACGGCGCGAAATTTTTGATCGGTAGCGAGAGAGAGGTAGGCGTTTATGGGTTTTCGGGAGCGGCGAGCGCAAGGTAGGCTCGTCGGTCGGACGACGGACGGCCCGTTATCACGAATAGAAGGAAACCCGGCCATGGAAAAACTAAGTTAAAAACAGTTAAAAAAAGGCGATTTAAAAAAAGGTTAAATTACGAAACCGATTTTAATAGAAGGAAAATAAAAAGTTGACCGCGAAACGTGCTAATTTCGAAGACGTACGACGAACGGTAGAATTTATAAAATAAAAATAAGGAAAAAAACGTTTGGAAGAAAAGACACTGATAACTTTTTTTTTATAATAGTAGAAGGATACGTAAAGATAAACGGTATTTAACAATTCCAGACATTGATATTTCAACATCAATTAGTAATTGACTTGCAAAGGCTACAAACCGAATATATAAGAAGAAAAAAAAGAACTGATACTCCTGTCGCACAGGATACAGGTGTGCGAATGCGAATCATAGCGTTCATATTTCATATTTCAATCTAATTTGGAAAATATTTAGTTTTGAATATTTCCACAATATACACAAAACATACTGTCTTCATATTGTAATAAAATGTTTATAACATATTTTTTTTTCTGTCATTAGTCTTGTACACAATATTTTCAAAATATTTATAACAACGTAATATCACTTTGAAAACATATTGCCACAATTATAATATTTCTACACAATATTTTAACAATCTATATTACATATTTAATTGCTATCTGGATGGCCATAAAAAACTAGCGACTGTTGTATAATAGCCCACACATGGATTCGACATTTAGACAATTTAGCAATTAACATCAATATTTCAAATTCAGCTCATTCTGCATTGTTAAAATATTTGAAAATACATAAATGTTTCAAAAGTTTACTAGTTGATACTCGTACTATTTTAAAAACAAGTTTACATGACCACCAAACTTCAGAAATTCAATCCATCTCGTCTGGAAAATATTATCATTTTGGCATAACTAATGGTTTAAAAAATATTGTTAACTTTTTAAATAATTCTGAAGACACAATTAAAATTAATATTGGAGTTGATGGTTTGCCACTTACAAAAAGCTTAGGTAGCTCATTTTGGCCAATTCTCGGAAGTATTCAATATTTTTTATATACATATGTTTTTATAATTGGCCTTTATTGGGGGTTAGAGAAGCCTCTAGATAGCAATTTATTTTTAAATGATATGGTTAATGGGTTAATACTCGTAGAATTGTCACAATGTAACTTGTTGTAACGTTACACGCTTCGTACCTTACATTACAGGGTGTCGTTCAGTGTTTCCTATCAAATCATAGGCGTACATTAGGTGTGAATTCTAGGGGTGCTAAAATTTTTTAATTAGATCTACTAGGCCAAAATTTCTACATCTATTATTCATAAATAAAAATAGACTTTATATTCAAAATATAACGTAAGATTATTTTTATATAAGATTAAGTGTTCTATTCATTAATGCAAATTTATTGAGTATATATAGATTCTTCTTTAATTTGATTAGTTATATCTCTTTCAATGGTAATCGATTCAGAATAAGATCGGTAGTTGGTGGCGACGAGATTTCGTCCGTTTCGGTCAGAGGTTTCCACTTCCTAATCGCCCACCAATTTGCATTCGATACTTACAGCGCTGCGTTACAATCGTGGCGAGTAGATGTATTATTATATTACGTATATATAATTTATTCATTCCTCCGTGCGCGCTCGTTTTTACGTGTTCTCGCATAGTGCATTTATACGTTTCGAAATTTTTTAATTTTTAAACTTGTAAATATATTGACGAAATTTTTTAATTTTTAAACTTGTAAATATATTGACGAAATTTTAAAATTTTAAATTTATAAATACGAGTATATTGACGAAATTTATTTTGTATGAAATAATTTTTACCTGTGTAGTATAATAAATAGAATGTTTGTAATATATTTAAAAATGGTTAAAATTTTAAAAAAAGGTTTTTATTTAATTATTATATTTAATAAATTTATAATCCTTATTATAATTGTATTTAATATTACGTAAATACATTACAAACGATACGTACGTAAGCATTCATCTATCATCTGTCTACACTACACATGACGCGGCGTACGAAACAATTCAGTACCGCACGGCGCGTGACAGTCATTGAGTGGGCACAATGTATTTTAAATTATGTGAACACGTTAATTGTCATTACTAGAATAAACGACGCTCCCGTAAAAGTTGTGGCGCTAGGCACCCAACTTAAATCAACGCCACGCCCATGCGCAGAAGTTGGCCGGCAACTACCGATCTTATTCTGAATCGAGTATAGTTTAGTTTAACCTTCTCTGACCCATACTGGTGCATAAATAGTTTTTCAATCTACGCATTCTACGCATAACAGAGAAAGAACGTTCACACCTTGCGGAAGAAATCGGGATAGTATTCCCACTTGAAATAATTTGAACACATTTGGAAACGCATATTGATCACATTTTTTTTTTAAGTCTTCAAAATTAAAGATGGCTGGTAAACTATTTTTTAACACCAGAATTTCGGCTGATAAACTACTTTTTGATATTCCCAAAATATTCTGATTAATTAAACAATGAAAAATTTAATATATTTTAAAATATTACTAACCATAATATAAGTATTTTGTATTTATAATTAATAATTACAATTTATTATTTACCTTGTAAGTGTTTATAAAACAGTAACTATTATCTTCATCCAAGTTAAAAAAATTGTCAACAGATTTAGCTAGCTCCAAGCTTTCATCGGAAAAACGTTTTTCTAAATTAATAATTATTGCATCAATAACTCTTAAATATGCAGTTATTCTCCAATGTTCAGCAGTATTATTATTTTCAGATTCTGCTCCAGTTCGATAACTTAAAGCATAATCATTAAGTTTGGCTGGTTCACGTCGTTTACGAATTTCTTTATTATTTTGTACTATAATGAGAAAAATATTTTTATTTGATAAATGATAAATAAATGTATTATAGAATATAATAAAAATCTATAATCCAAATGGATAAAGTATTAACCTTCGTCTATGGATATTTCATTTTTATTCATAAAATCTTGAACTTTTTTCCAAAATTTATCAAAAGCTTTATCAGAACCGACTGAACGTATATCTTTAAATGAAGCAATTACACCTTTAATATTGTATTCCCAGAATTTCCCAATGTAGCATTTTTATTTTGATATTATAATATAATATTTAGTACCTATGATTATACATTATTCCATAGATTATTCACAATAGCAACGATAAGTTTATAAAAATAAAAAAACCCACAAATAATATACACGTTTTCTTTGAAATTTTTATTTTTCCACAATATGCTATATTATTGTTACATAACATATTTGTAATTACTACGTAATGGCATACAAACACTAATTAGTGATAAACATAATAAAATATATCTACTCAAATAATATAATATAAAGTCTATACGAATATACAACAAAAATTGGTTGAACTCTGGCTCTTGGGACAAACTGAAATTATCGAAAAATAGTTAAAGTCCGTATCACGGTGTAAAGCGCAAGATAAACGCATTAAGCTACGATCATCAACTAGTGGTACCAACATTACAGTGCCATATTATATCGATATCAATCAATTTCGTTTGTTCATACGTACAATAAACGTATTATAATAATATTGGGACATTTTAAAAATGTCAAAATATCGAAAAACGAAATATCA
>JAIUCT010002293.1:0-12990 GCA_021307375.1 Tetraneura akinire | reverse complement strand
ATATTTCGATATTCTAACTTTATCACCTATTAGATTCTGAGCGAAGCTAAGAATGTATTGGTTTTACAATGATGTGTGATTATTTTAGATTCTGAGCGAAGCGAAGAATCTATTGGTTTTACAATGATGTGTGATTATTTTTTGTTTTTTTTTAGATTCTGAGCGAAGCGAAGAATGTATTGGTTTTACAATGATGTGTGATTATTTTTTTTTTTTTTTATGTCTGTGTACAAAAATACTACCCGAAATAATGCTCCGATTTTCACGAATAGGGTATGTTTCCGGTAGCAAAGTGGATGTAGTTGGTACTTTACTTAGGTCATTTTTTGAATTTCTCAAAATTGACGCTATGCGGTAGAAAAAACGGCGAAAAAATGACGAAAAAACTGCATTTTTCGCGAAAAATGAAATTTCGACGAATTCGATTTCTATATTTCACGATAACTCAGGCAATTTTTAAGATAGAGACCTGAAATTTAGGAAAACGAAAATCTTAGGATCCATACGTATAAATATTCTGAACACACTTTCACTACCCGAAATAACCCTTCCATTTTCACCAATAGCTAGTTTCAGATGTAAAAGTGGATGTAGATGGTACTTTATTTGCAAGCCCGTATCCAGGGGGGGTTTAGGGGTTCAACCCCCCCCGTAATTTTTAAAGTAGTTTTATATTTATAATATAACTATATAACAGACTAACTACATATATAACTACGTATAATATAATCATTTATTTTTACTTCATATATTAAAAAATTTTAAACCCCCCCCCCCCCCGAAAATTGATCCTGAATACGTGCTTGTTTATTTGGGTCATTTTTCGAATTTCTCAAAATTGACTATAGGCGGTAGAAAAAACGAAATTTTGACGAATTCAATTTCTATATTTCACGATAACTGGGGCAATTTTTAAGTTAGAGACTTGAAAATTTTTTTGGGTGTTCACATAGCTATTATATATATGTGGTAAAATTTTGGAACCGTTTTTAAATTTTTTTACTAAATATAGGACTTATAGCTGTTTTAAGTTGATATTTTTAGTTCAAACGAAAATTATAATCTGACTGAACTTCGCTCAGAATCGTTTTTTCGAATGCAATGGTTTATCATTGCATTCAAATTCTAAGTAAAATTAAACGCTATGATCCGCACACCTGTATCCTGTGCGGCAGGAGTATCAGCTCTTTTTTTTAATTTAATAAAAAAAAATTATTACGAATTACGGTCCATTTTGACTTTTAGTTTAAATTTATATTATGCTATTTATTAATTAATATTAAAATATTCTTACTTATTGATGTCGATGGTTCAATAATATCATCATTGATATTATCATTTTCTTTTTCTTTTTCTTTTTCTATTTCTTTTTCTGCTACTGTAAAATAATCATTGCCAACATTAATCTTACCTAAATAATAATTTTTTTAAATAATGTAATTGTAATAAATAAACAGGTAATAAAATATTTAAACTTGAATAAATCAATAAAAAAACTGTATATTACAATTTATTGTCCATTTTATTCCTAGTTTAAATTTATATTTTATCATTTAAAATTAGCATTAAATTATTCTTACTCATTGATGTCGATGGATCAATATCATCCTCACTGATATTATATTTTTCTACTACTGTAGAATAATCATTGGCATCATTAATCTTAGTACCTAAATATTAATTTCATATATTATAAAACATATATTTTAAAATAATCAACACAATACAAATTTTGAATTATAATTTAATTATTAAATTACAATGAAAATAACATTAGATATATGAAAATTGTATTTAACAAAAATGTTGAAATATACATATTACCTTGCAAATTAATATTTAAATAATCATAATCTTACTAATTGATGTTGATTGTTCAAAATCACCACTTTTATACCCGCCACGGAATAAGATCATGACTGGACGGCGGACCGTTTTGCGTCCGTTTTGCGCAACCGATTTTTAATTGGTTCTCTCGAACAAATGTAACGATTATACAGCGCTGTTTCAAATATCAACTGCAGTTGTATTGCATTGTTTTAAACACGTAACGACTGTGTTGTCGCTTGAGCGTTCCGTATGTAAAAGTGATAGTGGACGCATGGTCGTGCGGTGCGGTGGAGGAAGTTGTTTTGAATGCGCGACCAGTCATGATCTTATTCCGCGGTGGGTATAATTATTTGTTCGGGAATATAATTACTAGAAGTTAATATTACATTATTGATCTTAAGTTTTTTAGATTCTGAGCGAAGCGAAGAATGTATTGGTTTTACAATGATGTGTGATTTTTTTTTTTTCTATGTCTGTACAAAAATACTACCCGAAATAATACTCCGATTTTCACGAATAGGGTATGTTTTCGGTAGAAAAGTGGATGAAGTTGGTACTATACTTAGGTCGTTTTTTGAATTTCTCAAAATTGACGCTATGCGGTAGAAAAAACGGCGAAAAATTACGAAAAAACGGACTTTTTCGCGAAAAATGAAATTTCGACGAATTCGATTTCTATATTTCACGATAACTCTGGCAATTTTTAAGATAGAGACCTGAAATTTTTTTGGTTGTTCACATAGCTACTATATATATGTGGTAAAATTATGGAACCGTTTTTTTAATTTTTTTTACAAAATATAGGACTTTGAATATTTCGTAAAATTCTCGTTTTTACGTATATAATGTTTGATAAAATTGGCAATTTTGGGTATTTTGGTCTGAAAATTTTACTGAAGTATACTTACATATTACTTAACATCATACTAAAATATTATAAAAATCCCAAGTCACAATTTTTTTTTATAGCTGTTTTAAGTTGATATTTTTGGTAAAACGAAAATCTTAGAATCCATACGTATAAATAAATATTCTGAAAACACTTTTACTACCCGAAATAACGCTTCGATTTTCACGAATAGCTAGTTTCAGATGTAAAAGTGGATGTAGATGGTACTTTATTTAGGTCATTTTTGGAATTTCTCAAAATTGACTATAAGCGGTTGAAAAAACGGCATTTTTCACGAAAAATGAAATTTTGACGAATTCAATTTCTATATTCCTCGATAACTCAGGCAATTTTTAAGATAGAGACTTGAAAATGTTTTGAGTGTTCACATCGCTACTATATATATATCCTAAAATTTTGGAACCTTTTTTAAATTTTTTTACAAAATATAGGACTTCGAATATTTCGTAAATTGAGCTAGCTCAGTCACAGCCGATACAAGAAATAAACAATTTATTTTAAAAATAAGATTTGAATATTGTTGTTTTTCAAATTTCATAATGCTATAAAATAGTTTAATCTATAATGACATAATACGTTACAATTTTCCTTTACAAATTAAAGACATTAGTGACCCATAAGTCATTAGGACTTTTGGGTAAACATTTCTATTTTTAACATCACAATTCAATGTTCATAAAAATTTAAATTTAAGAATTATACAACATTTAAATGTCTATACCTTAGATAATAATCTATTTTATTATAAATGCTTCATATTATTTAATATAATATCTAATTAACTATAGACCATAATAACGACTTGCAGACTGCAGTGTAACAAAAATAATTTCCAACTTCCAAAAAATAATATATATAATATAATATATAGGTATATATAAAATAATATACTCTGCTTTCTTCTATAGTGCTTATAGACATAACATATTTCTACAAATTATATAATTTATATTTTCAATTTTGTATTATTACAAATTTTATATCATTATTTATTATTATGGTTTTATATTTTAACAATTTAATTTTTACGCGTTACTTGTTTTCATACATTTAATACGGGTATTAGTGATTATATTATTTTTATATTTTATACAATTTTTAGATTTACATTTTGTTGATTTCCACGAAAAAAGACCAAATTTGAACAATACGTGTACGAATACGGAATAATGAATCAACAATTAGCGGAAATGTTCTATTTTAATATATTATAGTGGTTTTATTTCAACAGTTAACCGTTTTAAAACAGTAAAAAATACAATCAATAACAACACAGTTTAACAGTGCAGTCTACACTTATTATTTATTATTGTCAGAAATAGTCTATAGAGATATTTTTATATTACAATTTATTATAGATTAAACTAATTAAGTATTAAATTTAATATTTTTCATCTGCAACAATATGTCAATATCACACCATAGATCAGTATACACCCACACTTAAGTAAGGCTTGAGCCTATCGTAAAGTATACTGTGGGCGCCGGCGTACTTAATATTTCAATCTAATTTATAGTTTTTATACGAGTATTATTGTATATTTTATAACAATAAGAAAAATCCAAATCATAATCATATAAATCTATTATTTTTCTGTTTAATTATTTTTCACATAATATTATAAAAAGTAAAAAAAAAAAAAGACGAGCTGATACTCCTGCCGAAGGGATAAAATTAAAGTAATTAATTAATAAAATTAAATTAAAAAAACGATTCTGAGTGAAGTTCAGTCAGATAATGTAGGTATTGACATAGGCGTAGCGTGATGAATATTTGTGGAGGGGCTATAGCCCCAACCATAAAATTAATATATATTTAAAAATGTTATTATATTACAATAAACAATATTATGTATTGTACGGGTATTAGATATATCATAAATTTAACATTAAAATTACATCATGCATACATTATATTACTATATAAATATTACTAATACAATATAATTAGTACACTACAAAATTAAGTCAACACGTCTACTTTTTTGTGCAAAAATATTTAAAACTTCTTCTGGGTTAATATTATTTGATAAGTCTCAATATGTAGTAACGATAAGTTTGTAAATTTATCATTAGTCATAACAGTTCTTAACCAAGTTTTAATTCGGCGCATGACTGAAAACGACCTTACGCACGAAGCAGAACTGATAGGAATCGTTAGTGCAACTTGAATTAATTTTTTAAAATTCGGAAAGACTTTTGGATTAATTTCATAAATTATAGAATTAATTTCAAAATCATGTTTTCCGATACAATTTTTCATTATTAACATCTCAGCTTTCAAACTTTCTTTATCAATACATAAAATATCCTAATATAAAAATAATCATCATAATGAAAGAATAAAAAACAGTACAAAAATAATTAATTAACAATTTCAAACTAAACTTAATTATACCTTATACTGTTCAATAAAAGCTAAACTTCCATTATATTCTAACTTCATAAAATGGTCGATACTAACACCTACTGTCAAACTTTCTTTAGTAAATCTATTTTTTAAGCCCATTTTAACACAATCAAGTATTCTAAAATATCCGTTGATTTTCCAGTATTCAAATATTTGATCATTATTTTCTTCATTAATAATTCATCAGAATATATAGATCTTTCAGCACCAGTTTTACAACCTGTGAAATAATTGTTTAAATATGTTATTTCTTTTTTCATACGTTTAAAACCTGTAAAATGTTAACACAATGATTAATAATTTATTAATTTAAAGTTAGTGATCATATTAATATTATTTAGTGGTTTTTTGATGTCTCAAAAATATATTTAAAACATATCTCTTTTATTCATTAACAAAAATTTAAAGTTAATCTTCCTCTTTTCTAATGCTTATAACTCAAAATATTATTATGTATATAAAATAACATTTAGCTGAATGTTTTAAAGAAATATCATGTTCATTAGCCAATATTTCAATTTCTTCTCATAATGCTTTAAATTTTTCTGTGCAACGATCAGTTTCAAATCTTTTAATAATACTATTAATTAAATTTACAGATTTTCCTAATGTCGATTTTTTGTCTTGCAGTTGGTTGCTTAAAATGTTTATTTTTGAAAGTATATTTTGAAATATAATTAAAAGCAGTAGAAAATGTCCTTTTTTTTTATCATAGCTTCAAAACCTTTAAACCAAAAAATAGAATAGGTAATAAAAATAATAAAAAAAGACGATCTGATACTCCGTCGTTGAATCAGCAAGTAACGTAAAAAATTTTGCATCTTTACACTCATCAACAATGACTTTTCTTGTTTGGTCAGCTAATATACTCAATAATTCGTACATTATAGTTTTACTTAAGTACTTTATTCTATTTGGAGATTCAATATGCGAATGTAAGATAGGGTTATGACGAGAAATTAATTTAATAATAGTCAAGTAAATTTCGGGATATTCATCTTTATGTAGATTTTCTCGGTGACCACGAAGTGCTACTCCCAAACCGGATAATGTTTTTACAACATCGAAAAGAATATTTAAAATTATATTCCACTTTTTAGCTTCTTCACTAATCTGATGATTAAGTTTATGCCGAATGTCTGCTTTTTGAAGAAATGTTGCTGCAGCAACTGCATTGTTGAGATGAACTTTACTAAAACCATGTCTTATAGATGATTGATGGCAATGTTTCCAATTTGTAAACCCAGTGTACCACGAACTTTTCTTCGCAGACTCATCGCCGAATAACCAACAATAGTGACAATAAGCATAATGTTTTGTTGGTGAATAGGATAACCATGGACTGCAGTTGTTGCCTACAAAATGATTTTTCTTATTTTTAAAATACAATGATGAGCTGAAGTGACGTTTATCATTAGACAGATTAAATTTTTTATCTGGTATATCACATTCCTTATGCTGGCATGGACCTGCCAATAAAAGTGCTCTGATATTATCTTCGTCCAAAGATGTATAATTTTCATAAAGACCTTTATCGTTTTCAAATTGATGAATTAGAGGTTTGAATTCATTTGAAAATGTTGTTATAGACGTTTCAATCTTTTCATTTTGATTATTATTACTGGTGACATTTATAGTTACAATTTCACTTTCACAAGATTTATTAACTTCAGATTCACACTTATTAGATTCTACCGAAATAAATTCATTCTCAATCATAGATCTATCTGATACACATTCTTTGAATTGTTCATTTACATTTACAATTATTTTATTTTTAATAGCTGACTCATAATTATTTTCTGGGGACTTCGTGATACACTGGAATAAATTACTGACCTTTGCTTGTTTTGGATTTATAGCTGCTTCTTCTAACAACCGTTTTTCTTTTTCTTTTCTCTTGATATATCCCTTTTAATCTTTATAGGATTATCCATAATTTCTAATTGATAATAATAAATAATCAAATAATCAAAGGCCAAGTAAACCCATATGTGTATTTCAAGTTATATACCGAAAAATTGTTATATTTAAAGGAGCACACAATACAAAATTTTTTTTTTATAATTAATAATATATTATTGTAGAGAATGGTTAAAAATAATTTGGTAAAAGTCAAATGTAAAAATGATCATTATTTCAGAAGATATTGAAGTATTTAGAATAAGCGTGTGACGTCATTGGGCCGATCGCGGAGCAATCGCCCATCTATTACGTATAAATGTTACTCGCTTTTCATAATGATTTATATATCTAAAAATTATATTTTTAATACTTTATTTATTTATTATTATATAATTTTTATTCCTAAAAACGATAGTAGAAATATAATTTTAATACAGTTATTATATTTTTTTTAAATGTAAAAATACTAAATGATTTATTTTCATTTAACGTGCATGCATCGGCTATGCATTATGACACAATAGAGAGTGGTGACCGGACGGCGGACACTAGGTTCCATCACTCCATCTTATCTATTTTACATATTTCACTAATAATCTAAATATAATTTTGAACAATATGTTTGAGAATAAACCCATTAATTTAATAGGTTGTAAACTTGTTACTAAATAATTTTTTCACCGTGTTAAAGATTATGAAAATTGAAAATCTTAAAATGAATATTAGGGATATACGTATGTTTGTTGTTAAAATAAATAATTATATTTGTACTAATAGTAATAAGTAATAAGAATAACTAATAATAAATAAATAGGTAGGAAGTTTATCTGTGAAATCATCGCGACAGTATTATGTCGCTGTGTCGTGTCGCGATAACTAGGTTGTATTTACAATGTCGGTTGCGGTAATGAAAATTACTATAATAACATTTTAAATATTTCATAAAAACTAAATAATATTATAATATATTACAGATTATGATTCTATTTTTGTTTTTAGTAAACAATAACACATTAAATACATATAATAGAATTTCAAATATATAGTTGTAATGTGGGTAAATTATCAAGTAAAACGAGTAACTTTTACACGTGTAAGATAGATAGTTATAGCGAGTCCGTCCCAATTTCAATCTCATGCGACGTTGACTGACCCGTTCAAACTTCCTGGTATCGTAAAATAATGTTTATGTAAATCAGATATACACTGTAATTATTTTACGTATAAGAAATTAGTAATTAATCTAATATTAATTTTGTTAGGACGTCCTTTTTTTTAATTATGATGTTGTAAATAATATATTTATATTTTGTTTGGTATATAATTCTGTTAATTTAATTGTTATTTGTTCCAACGTCATACGCGAGTACGTCGTCCACACTGGGCGTAATCGTTAATGCGGGCGACGTGCGAAAACATTTGGTAGCAGAGCGTGGTTTTCTAGTATAATATAACTTTTGTAGCGTTCTTTAAGTTGGATAACATTAAATTAGTTGTGTCGGTAATTCCGATTTCGGTTCCTTACTTATTAGGTATTATATAGTTTATTATATATTATAGTATTGGTAATATTATCATACATATTATTGATTTATACTTTTACGAACTCCTATCCATTTATTTATTTTTTCTTTGTTCTCTGTGGGTGACAATACATTATACTGTTATATTAAATGCAGGGCCGGCTCTAGCTTATTTAGCGCCCTGTGCAAGAATTATTTTGGCGCCCTCCATCCCATTTTCATTCGTTTAAACAGACAAAATTAGCAGACTGGTAAGGTCAAGTCCTGAAAATAATGTAAAGCGTCCCCAAAATGTTTTCAATTGTATATACCAAGCAAATTTTGGCCTTAGTCTATCATAAAAGTTTGATATTATTTTTATTTTTTAGCGCTATTTTAAATAAAAAAAAAAAAAATTATAAAACTAATCATTAAAAAGGTAAATTTACACAAAATTTGAATATTTAACAAGTGTTTCAGTACCTATATAATTTTTTTAAACAATACGGATAAAATTGTCAAATAATATAAAATTGTGTTTTATTTATTTGTCAACTTCAAAACAATATACAAATACGGCATTTTTTGCGAAAAATGAAATTTCGACTAATTCGATTTCTATATTTCACCATAACTCAGGCAATTTTTAACAATTATTTACAGTAGGTATAGTTTATTAATATCACAGAGGCACTGAAATTAATTTAGTTACCAGCTACATTTTTGATTTTTTTATATTAGCCATAGAATAAAATATTAAATAATGAGTAATATTATAATAAAATACGGGTTTCAAAGTATAAACTCTCATTTTGTATTTCAAAATAATAAAAGGTTAAAGTTATATGAAAGTAATCATGTCATTAACGTACAAGAGTTTAGGCCTATTGATGGATGTATGTTATAACTGGTTTTGTAGTAAGACAGACAAATGTAACTTTAGACCCATATAAAGTAGAACTTAAGGTAATGTAGTATATTACACTTAATTTTATATTTTTATAATTCCCTTGCTTTTTAATAATATGTAGTTGGATAATTCAAGAACTGTAATTCGTGCTACATGTCAATGTGCAGCTGGGATTGGTTCTAAATGTAAACACATATCCTCTTATTATATATATAAATTCTGAAGAAGAAACTATAAAAACTGACGAACCTCAGCAATGGAGTAGACCTTCAAAACAAAATGAAAATTAATATTAAAAGGGTAAAAAGATATCAGATATTTTTCCTCAAAAACAATTTAAAAAAGAAATACTTGCTATAAGTTATAATGATTTAATTCATAAACATAATTTACTTTCATTATCATGTAGTCTAAGTTTTAATTTGTGTGCAGAGTAACGATCTGAAATTGATAGACTATGTCATGAGACTTTAAAAAATATTATAGATAATATTGAAGGGAGTTTACGGTATGAAACAAACAATGACTATTTGTCAAATATTATTATTAAACAAATACAATCTGATCTTCCAAAATTTTTTTCTACATTTCCATTAAATTTAATTGAACATAGTTATTTTTATGAAAATATTTATGTTGATGAAAATAGAATAAAATTAATTTTTAACCAAACACTTGGCCAATCTTATAGTCAATCTTGGACTCAAATTAGAAAAATGCGCATATCAGCTAGTTCAAAAGCACACAAAATAAAAACATTAAGGAATATATCTGAAGAAAGCCAAAATAAATTAGCAATTACTTTATTAAGTGAGTCGTTAATTGTAGGAAAAGGAGCTAGTAATATACAGTATGGACAACACACTGAAGATAAGGCTTTTAATGTGTTTTTAATGTATAACGTTGAAGTAATTAAAAGTGGGTTAATTATTCATATTTGTAGACCATGGATTAGTGCTAGTCCTGATGGTTTAATATTAACAAATGGACAAATTTCTTCATTATTAGAAATTAAATGTCCGATTTCTTGCAGACAAAAACCAATAATTGATCCAACTACAGGAAATAAAGATACATATAATTACATTGAAATAAAGATGGTAAAATAATATTAAAAACTGTCATATATATTACACACAAATACAAATGTTATTACATTGTACTAGTTTAAATGATTGCAATGTATTTATTTTTAATGAAATTGATCCTTTATTCTTAATAATTGAAAAAGATTTACAATTTTTAAAAAGTATTACCTATTCCAAAATTAGATAATTTCTACTTTTCTCACTATTAACCAAAATTATGTAATATTGAATAATATTTTGTAAACATTTTTAATTATAACAAATAATATATTTACATAATATGCTATGAACAAAATAAAAATAATGATAAAAGAATATAAATGATATATAGTTAGTACGGGTTCGGTGAATTGCGTCCCCCAAAAAAAATGTTAATACCCAGCTAGGTGAGTTGCGTCCCCGATTATTTTTCCAAGTAGGTGATTTGCGTCCCCGATATTTTTTCCAAGTAGGTAAATTGCGTCCCTGATACTTGTTGAAATGATACACACAAAATATGTCATTCTATATACATCTAAGCGATACAACAGCAGAAATAGGTACTTCGTTTTTAGCGGGTTTCAATAATATTACAAAAATAAAAAATATTAAAAATAGAATATTATAATATATCAAATAAAACACATCCTAATATCATTGAAATAAACTTTCAATAATATTTAAATTCGTTATATAAAAACGTAGGCACGTAGTGGTATTGCTCGCTCGTGCACGGTTAACTTATAATAGATCGCGAAAAACCCTCTAATTTGTAAATCGACATATTATTTATTGCGATAATAACATTGTATCGTTGAATGGTGATAAATGATTTATAAATAATAATTTTTATAAATTAAAATTTATCTAAAATTAAAAATAAAATCAAATTTTTGGAAGACTATATGGCCAACCTCTTCGTGGTGTCTTCTGGGTAATTCTAATGGACCAAAAAAAGGGACGTAATTCACCTAGTTTTATGAAAATGGGACGCAATTTACCTAACGCCAGTTAGTAGTATAATAAAGTCACTATAAACTAATAATTAATATTATATTTTATGTTATGTTATTGTTTAATAATTAGTGTACTTAAGTTCACTAAAACACAACACATGAGCAATAAATTATCTATATATTGTAGAAGATCAATTGTTATTTTATTTAAAATATTAAAAGACTTTAATCTGGCAAATAGTCGTTCAATGTGTATTCTAACACTAGCAATATTATATGTATTTATTACTTCTTCCGAAAATCGTCCATTATGAAGCATTGGAGGCATTATTAAAAAACTATTTTAGCCTTCAATTCCTGGTTTTATTCCAGGAAATCCCTTATCTGCTAGAACCTGGTCTCCAGATTCAAGTTTATTTAATAAACCAGAATCATTTGTAATAAAACTATCACTAGATCTACCGCCATATGCTTTAGATAAAAAACTAATCATACCATTTGGTGTATTAGCTATTAATACTTTAATAGTATAACACCCCTTATATCTAGAATACATAATATGTACTCTTTGTAGTAAACCCAGGAGTTTACTACTTTTAAATATATATATATATAAGTATTTTTCAATGTATCGGTGTTTACCTCTCGGAGACGCACAATCTATTTTTTCTGTTAAAATGCTAGTCGAAGGTTTTTAGAAATCGTACGACGGGGTACATGAACTCAACGTACCGCGTTACGAAGACGCACAATGTCATATAACACATATAATTTATAAACTAGTTTGGATGCGTAAGAATCGTCTTCAACGCCGGGGTGTATGACCTCGTCATTCTGTCGTCTTTCCGAAAACAACGACGACGACCCAGAAAAAAATATTTTTGTTTTTCTCTAAGTACAGCAAATCTTCGAGGACGTCAACTTATGTGAAACAAACAATCCTTTCCTTTTTTCCTAGATCCGGGTAGACCTACTATATATACAGGTGGTGGTGTGTTTTTAAGATTAGATGTTATTTTATATTCTTACGGGACGAAACGCCGTTGGATAACTCCTTACTTATTGTATGGGTCAACTGCTGAGTAATTCATTAGACTTAAGAATATTTTATATAACTATCTCAGGTAGTGTAAAAACACTATTTTCAAATTTTTAATAAATAAACTATTTTACATTTTAACTTTGTAAAGTTGTAACTTTTATTATCACTACATCATTGAAGTACTATTGAGACGCCAAGTGGAACTACTTCGTCATTCAGCGTAGAACGCGTTAAATTGTAACACCACGTATAAAGAATAGTTAAACTTATTATACGCGGGGTCACTACATCTTTGTTTAACCGTAGGAGGTTGTTCAACTCGAATTTCTGTACAATCAATTATACACCTACACTGAGAATAGTGTATTTTTAAAACCTCTGGTAAAGTTTCCAAAATAGACACAAATAGTGTGACGTCACATTTACGGTTGATAAGGAGAACGGTTCAAAACAAACTG
>JAIUCT010002276.1:0-10454 GCA_021307375.1 Tetraneura akinire | reverse complement strand
TTAGGGCCAGTTGTACCAGTCTAGTTTAAACTAGAGATTATCTAAACTTGGTTTAAAAATTAAACTGAGTTTAAAATTTGCTATGTTGTTCAATGGTAGTTTAAA
The DNA here is from genome assembly GCA_021307375.1 of Tetraneura akinire. NCBI lineage: Eukaryota > Metazoa > Arthropoda > Insecta > Hemiptera > Aphididae > Tetraneura > Tetraneura akinire. The sequence continues at coordinate 10,349 of JAIUCT010002276.1, read as the reverse complement.
CTACAGATAGTTAAACTAGGTTTATCAGAGCGGTCAGTGGATTCTATGAACGTTGGGACAACTATACCACATCAATATTATTGTTATCAGTGCATTATCACTTCTTGTTAAAAAATGATAGCATGATAACATTAATTCTGAATTTCAGAATAATACCTAGGTATTAATCTTTTTTTAAAGTTTAATTTATTTGTTATAAAAATGACTTCCATTAAAAAAAGAGCCACTAACTTTTCTTTTAAAGAAGAGAAAACTTTGCTCGCTCTAGTTAAAAAATATGCTTCAACAATTGAATGCAAAAAAAAAGATGTTAACTCAAACAAACTAAAAGCGGCCTCATATGAAAAATTAGCTATAGAATTTAACAGCGTTTGTGGTGAATGTTATCGATCACCGAAAACACTTCGCAGTAAGTATGAAAATATAAAAAAATGTGGCAAAAAAGCGTTTTCTGATGAAAGAACATACCTACGTGGTACTGGTGGGGGACCAGCAAAAACCAGCTCTTCAACAGACATTCAGTCAGAGATTCAGGAAATCCTTGGTAACCAGATAACTGGTTTCAATTCAGAATTTGATGATGACAGAAATCTTACCATACTGGGAACAGAAAGTGTTATGAACTCGAGTAGTAACAGTGGTATGATTTTGGCATCAAATACTGGATTGAAACCAATTGATGTAGTTTTGGATTGGTCTGAATATAGCCCAGACATGTTAAGAACTCGTCCCTCTCATATACTTCAACCAGCCTCTCAACAAAATATGTTTGATGTATCATTTAATGAAGAAAGCAGAAATATAAATAGTGAAGGAGAACCAATGGTTGAAAGTAAATAAAAACATTGCTAAAAAGTAGTTTTACTGATTAGGTTGATTTAATTAAACTATTATACATTTTAATTTAATTGTATACTTATTATAAGTTGACTGCAGAGCTGAAACTTTGAAAGATAAAGATATTATGGATACAGTAGTAGATGATCGTAACAATTCTGGTAATCTCTCTATTTAAAAAGAAGTTAAAGGTAAAAAAATAATGTTAGTGTTATGTAGGTAGGTCTATGTAGGTACCTACTATGTATATACCTAATTAGCTAACCTAATATCTCTCTAAAAACTCTTTTCCATTGAATAATAGTAATGTATATAAGTATATTGCATACCTACATAAAATAGCATATATTAGTTTTGTAAAATTCAAAAATACTAAAAAAAATAACTAAATAACTATTATATTGTATTAGGTTAAAAAGTAAATGTTAATTTGTTTATTCCTCAGCATGAATAATGCACACAATTGAACATTTTTAGTAATTTAATTTTTTTTTCTAAGTTAACAAACAATTTGGAAAAATAAATACAATTCATGTAGGTATTGATATTTATCGTTGTAGAAAATTAAATATTAATTTAAACAAATTTAAAATAAGAAAATATTTGTAGATTGAATTCAAAAGTTAAACTTTGATAATATTATTTAGTATAGTGTAATGTATTAACTAATAATCAAATATCAATTTGTATTAAGTACCGAACTTTATAATTTTATATTTCATAAAACTTTATTAAACATATTACTTATTTAAATGCTCTAAACATATTTTTTAATTTAACATTTTGTCTATGTAAGTTACCTTGGACAATTTTCTATTTTCAACAAGTTTCAAACTATATTATAATGAAAATGAATGTTTATGTTATTATTGTAGTGTTAGTTCATTTATCGTATACATTAATTTTCATTGTAGTATGATTTAGAAACTTAAAAGTTTAAAATGGCCAAGATAACTTACCTTGACAAATTTATTTAAACTTATTACTTTCTTGATTTTAAAATAAAATTTATAAATTTATGTATTTAAAATATCACAATATACCTAGGTCGTGCTCGAAATCGTCCATTGCAGGATAAACTTACTAAATGGGCCTCTTCCAAAACTAACTTAGTAGGGCTTCAGGAAGAACTAATGAGAAAAGAACATAAACTTAAAATTGAATTAATGAATTCCAGACATAAGAACTCTGTTGAAATAGAAAAAAGAGAATCAGATCAAAGAATAGAGCTTATGAATCAAAAGCATGCCAAAGAAATGGAACTTTTAGATTTAAAAATAAAGGCTTTTAAAAATCAATTAAAATAAAATAAATTAAAAAAATTACCAAATTAAAAATTAAATAAATGTAATAATACAGTTGTTAGTTAGGTCTTAGGTTATAATATACCACAGTATTAAAATTAATTGTTTAATTTGTAATAAACATATTTTATATTCTGTTATTATTTGTTTAAAATTGTTAATCTTTATTAAATTAAATTATAAATCATTATATTATTATGTTTGTTAAGATAAAGACAAACTAAATTTTACATTGTTTCAAAGTATCTTATTATAGTGTTTCTTGTGATTTCATTTGCCCCATTAGGTCGACGATTTTGTGCTTTTGCCCCTTGTTCAAAAAATGATAGGTTGATTAGGTTTTCCATTTCTGTACTTATATTGGGTACTATTTCATTTAAGTCAATAGCAATGTTGTGTAATACTGCAGTTGCCACAACGACTGATTCAACTTTTGATACATTGATATTTATTCCAACTGATAAAATTGGGAATCTACGCTTATAGACTCCAAAACTTCTTTCAATACAATTTCTCGTTCTTATTATAGATTCATTATATAATTGTTCAGCTCGTGTTGATGCAATTGACAATTTTGTCAACAAAAATGGTCTGATTGGATATCCACTATCACCTATGAGTAAACTATCACCCATTTCTCCCCTCTCAAATTTTCCTCGTATTGCGGAGTTGTTAAAAATTGTTGAATCGTGAGCACTACCTTGCCATCTTGCTACGATGTTCATAAATTTAAGATTCGAATTACATATTGCCTGGACGTTAAAAGAAAAGTATTGTTTTCGATTTCGATAAATTTCTGCATCCTCCCCTCCGGGTGATCTAATTTTAATATGAGTGCAATCAATAACACCAATGCACCTTGGAAATTTATATTTTGAAAAGAACTCTTGCCTAGTTACTGAGATTTCTTCTTCTGTTTCGGGGAACCTAATAAACTTTGAACTAAGTCTAGCTATAGCTCTTGATACACGTGTTATAGTTCTTGAAGCAGTTGATTTATGCACACCCACAAAATAGCCACACACAACAAGAAACGAACCTGACGCAAAATACCTCAAAGTTATTAGTATCATTTGTCTTGATGTAACGGCGAAGTTCCTGTAAATTTGTAAAATCAATGTAATACTTAAGTTAAAACAAAATAAACAGCAATTAATATATAAATTATGCAGAATCAGTGGCGAGTTATTCAAATGCAAATCCTGAGGGGAAAGCTTAGTTGTACATAACTTTAATTACCTGTCTGTTGGATGTTTAATTTCTGATTGAATTAGATCATGAACATACAATACTGCTTGTTTTGAGAGCCGAAACCTTTCAACAAACTCAAAATCACGAAGACATAGAAAATAATCTGGACGCTGCCTGAATATTCTTGGTATTCGTTCATTCGCAATCAAGTTTATAAGTTCAACAAAATCCTCATCCTCCGATATTTCGTTATTCATTTTTATATAAATATAAATTAAAAAATAAATATAAATAATTCTTTGCACAAAACATTGTTTTAACACAAATTATCAGTATAACAATTCATAACTGTCAAAATGTATGTACAGGTATGATGGATCTATGGCAAAAATATTGCTAAACCTAGTTTAAACCATCAATGATGGCGGTTTATCTAAACTTGCTTTTAAACTGGGTTTAAGCGTTAAACTAATCTTGTACAACATGTGATTTAGTCTTAAACCGAGTTTAAAGAAAAATGTTATTTAAACTTAGTTTAAACTAGACTGGTACAACTGGCCCTTATAATTATTTTTATTATTATTATTAATAAGGTGTTTTGTCCGGGCGCCAAATTTTGTAACGGTATTGGCCGTATACAATAAAATAGTACGAAATGGTGTTGTGGTGAATTACATATATCTCTTTATCTACGACGGCCGGCCGACTTATCGCCTCTCGATAATTATCAAAAATACCCACTATGTCCAGTGCCGTAAAAATAGGGTGTGCAGGGTGTGCAATGCACACGGGCCACGGGCCATTTGGGGCCTCCCGAATTTTTGTTTAGCATTATCTGTAAAGCGTTCCTTTATGAATTTCTAGACCTACTTAAATTTTTAAATTTAAATTAATTTTGAATTTATTATATTATAAGTTTATTCAAGTAATTTCTTTATCACAATAAATATTCCATAGAAATATGAAATTTAAATTAAAAATGGTGGTTTTTATTATATAAAGATTACTTTTGTTTACTTTTAACATGGTTGATATCATGGCTAAATAACCTAATAATAACCATGTTTGATATTATGTGTACTTTATGTATAGACCACGGCTATTTATGAGTAGATTAGTGAGTTAATGGCATATTGGCGTTATGCTATAGGAAGAGGGTGGTAGGTAATGTGACGTTTAATAACTAACTACATTATATTCTATAAATAAACTGGAAATTTTGCTATGTAATAATAATTAGTAAGAACTGATAGTGTTTACTGTTTAATAAGAAATTAAGAACAGTTACAAGCAGGCTCAATATTATTTTTTCTGTAATCGTATTTAATCATTAGTCATTAGTTCATTACGAATTTACGATTATATTTGAGTCGTTCAACTGTACTGACAATTTGACTTACTAACAATTGGCCTTTTAGATTCTGAGCGAAGCGAAGAATGTATTGGTTTTACAATGATGTGTGATTTTTTTTTTATGTATGTAAACAAAATTACGACCCGAAATAATGCTCCGATTTTCACGAATAGGGTATGTTTCCGGTAGAAATGTGGATGTTGTTTGTACTTTATTTAGGTCATTTTTCGAATTTCTCAAAATTGACTCTAAGCGGTGGAAAAAACGACGAAAAAATGAAATTTCGACGAATTCGATTTCAATATTTCACGATGACTAGGGCAATTTTTAAGATAGAGACATGAAAATTTTTTTGGGTGTTCACATAGCTATTATATGTATGTGGTAAAATTTTGGAACCGTTACGTTCATTTTTCTACAAAATATTGGACATTGAATATTTCGTAAAATTCTCGTTTTTACGTATATAATGTTTGATAAAATTGGCAATTTTTAGTATTAGGGTCTGAAAATTTTACTGAAGTATACTTACATATTACTTAACATCATACTAAAATATTGGAAAAATCCCTAATCTCAATTTTTTTTTTATAGCTGTTTTAAGTTGATATTTTTAGTTCAAACGAAAATTATAATTGACTGAACTTCGCTCAGAATCGTTTTTTCGCACTGGCGAAACACGGCATCGCCGACAATATACGCTGACATCTATATCAATAACGTATTTTTATTAATATTATTGTAGATATAATTTGTCGAAGTTATCGCATATGAGTGGTTGACGGCTAGTTAAAGTTATCTTAATTGATTTGATAATCGGCCGGTCGAAATGTCCAATTATCGAGCAATATTTATAGAATATATCGTCTGTGGTCACGTGCATTTTATGTAGTATGATTTCGAATAGGTACATGCATTTTAGTTAAAACTAGTTTTTACTGACTTATTTGAACCTGCGGTTAATTCTAGTTTTCACTAGTTAAAACCAGAATGGACTAAACGGATTTGTGAAAATTAGTTTTCACTAGTTATGCTAAACAAAAATTCGGGAGGCCCCAAATTGCCCGTGGCCCGTGTGCACTGCACACCCTATTTTTACGGCATTGGACATAGTGGGTATTTTTGATAATTATCGAGAGGCGATAAGACGGTCGGCCGTCGTAGATAAAGAGATATTATGTAAATAATTATTTTTACGTTACCAGTGATGAAAGCAGGAGTATCTTTAGATGAATAATGTTGATTTTGAATTTTTTGAGTACTGTTTATTTTTAGTGTAAATTACGTTTTTAAATGAAGAAAACCGGTGCAGAATTGAATTTGTATTAAGAGAAATACGAAACCTGGTAGCGGCGAACGATGTTTCATGGTCAACGGCTGCCACGAAACTGATTGAAATATTTATAATAATTATTGTAATATAATACAAAATATATTAATTATTATAAAACGTATATTATCAGTTATCAATTGAGTATTATTATCGCTTGACAGTTTAAAATATTTTATTAAATATTTAATACTTATTTATTAGTGTGATTTGTGAATTTATAAATTTATAATTGTGTATCAGTGAATAGAAATTATCTTGCCTATAAAAAAATGCCAAGACAACAAATTTGTGCTTGTGGCAAAAATAAAAATGATATGAATCCATATCAATTGATTCTTTTTTCAATAAACCTAAGACCAAGATAGCCAGACTGGAATCATATGGTTCGAATTTACTTGGTAAGTATTTAAATTATTACATTTACAGTTTAATAATTTAGATTAGAACTTGATATAAAGTTAAGTACAATACTACAATAATATATAATTATCATACTAAGTTTTAAAATATTTAAAAAAGTAAACTATATAACTAAATTTAACTTAACTTTAAATTTAGTTTAATAAGTAACAAGATCTAGGTTTCGATAAAAATGTAATCTACAATAACCAATTTTTTTTAAAAATATTTTACATAATATTAATTATGATAATATTTATCGAATAGGTATGTATAAATAATCAATATTTCATTTGGATACTTAGTAATGAATGTTCCATATAAAAAATTATATCATATATTAATTTACCTATAGAAAATAATATGAATTTTTATATCTACAAATTAGATGGTAATATAATGAATGCCTGATAATCAAATAATTTTAGTTTATTATAATGTTATAACATTTAATATAAATATGATAATATATGAATTTATTTTATAGAAAACAATGTGGATTGTGATACTAAAAAATTGGAAGATATTGAAAACGATGATAACTGTGGTAATAAAATATTAATTAATTCTAATATTTTACATTTAATATAAATATAAATTTATTTTATAGAAAACAACGTGGATTGTGATACTAAAAAATTGGAAGATATTGAAAACGATGATAACTGTGGTAATAAAATATAAATTAATTCTAATATTTTACATTTAATATAAATATAAATTTATTTTATTTTATAGAAAACAATGTGGATTGTAATACTGACAAATTGACTGATGACGATATAAGGAATGATAACTCTGGTAATTAATAATTTTTATAAGATATATGGTGTTTGTTGGATAACATAAAATTTGATTTACTTCCAATTTATTTATGATTACTGCTTGGATGTGCATCAACAGGTCTTCTTTCCTAAAGACCTAAATTTAAAACTAATAATTTTTACCTGTATGTTATTTAAATATTAATATGTAGGTATATATATATATTTTTTCATGATAAAGAATATAGTAAAATGAACTTGAATAAATTATTTCCCAAATGATCCAGCTAATATTCCAGATGTTATATCACAAGAACTTTTAAATTACTATGCTCAACTTGGACCTTGTCAACCATCACCTTTTGATTTACCTAAGAATGAATTTCAAAAAAAAAAGGATTGGAGTGGTTTGAATAGGTCATTTCATAAATCTTACTTTACTAACACTAAAGTAATAACTAATAATCCTCAGACTAGGTTTTGGTTATCATATTCTCCTGCTAAAGACCGTGTTTATTGTATATCTTGCAAATTGTTTGGACTACCAAAAGCCAAAAAGTCTAATTTAGTATTAAATGGTACAGATGATTGGTCTAATTTATCAAGAAAGATTGAAACTCATGAACATTTGCCAGAACATTTACAGTCAGAAATTTACGAAATATTAGAAGTCCTATATTTAGTAAAAAAATTTAGAAAACGATTACAAAATTTTACCACATATATATATTAGCTATGTAAACACCCAAAAAAATTTACAAGTCTCTAATTTAAAAATTGCCCGAGTTATCGTGAAATATAAAAATCGAATTCGTCGAAATTTCATTTTTCGCGAAAAAGACCGTTTTTTCGTCATTTTTTGCCGTTTTTTCTATCGCATAGCGTCAATTTTGAGAAATTCTAAAAATGACCTAATTAAAATACCAACTACATCCACTTTGCTACCGGAAACATAACCTATTCGAGAAAATCGGAGCATTATTTCGGGTTTTTTTTTTGTACACAGACATTAAAAAAAAAAAAAAAAAAATCTTACATCATTGTAAAACCAATACATTCTTCGCTTCGCTCAGAATCTAAAATTGGAGAAAGAGAAGCAATGTGTACAAATAAATTATTAGCTGTACATTGGAAAGACCGAAGAGATGTTTATATGTTGACAACAATGCATAAAGATAATATGATAGATATCAAAAAAATTGATAGACTCACTGGAAAAAAAAATTTAAATCCTGAAAGTGTAATTTCCTACAATGGGTGCTATCGATAAAACTGATATGTTATTAATTCCAATTGAATGTGTACTCCGCACTATGAAATGGTACAAAACATTATTTTTTTATATAGTTGACATGTCTCTTCTAAATGCATATTCAGCCTACAAAACAGTGACTGGATATCATATTTCATTGGCTGATTTTCAATTAAAACTAATTAATGAACTAATTTTGAAATATGAATGTGAAATTTCAACTACAAATAGGAGAAAAAAACCGATGGACAATACTGAAAAGCGTTTATCACCGAACACTAGGCACTTTCCTGAGCCACTTACACCATCAAAAAAACAACATCAAAAACAAATTTTAAAATTTTTTATAGGTATATATCTACCAATATAAGGTGTTTAATAAATTTTATCTTTTGTTCAAAAATCCGCCGCACAGGAGGTGCACATTCAGTTTTAGTCATAGCAGTGAAAGGGTTAAGTTGCGGAAGAGATATCAATATAGATATTAATGAAGTATTTGATATATTTGCTCAGTCAAGTGAAGTTTTAAAAAAATCATTCCTATTTAAATAAATATATTAAATTTCATATTAAATTAAATAATTATGAAATCATTATATTTTTAAAGAATTAAACATAGATTTACAAAATTTTAATAATTTTTAATGTACAGTGTGATCAAAATTTTGTGTTACAGAAATAGTGGGGATTATAAAATGTTTTAATACGATCACCACTATTTCTGTCACACGAAATTTTGATAACCTTATATACCTAATTTGAAGTGTACTATTTTAATGAAATTAAATATGAATTTGGAAAAGAGATAAAATTGTAAATGTATAAATTAATCTTTTACTCTAGTCAGTTGTGTGGAGAAGTCGTCGATAGTCTCTTTTCAATGGATGTCCCCTGTCAGTTAATAATAAACGTTCAATTAACAGTGTAACTTATTTCATGATATGAAAATATATCATAAAGTAGGTAAATATCACTATAAATTGAATGTATGAATATTTCATGATGTAACAGCTATCCAATAATATTTATATGTTAATAGTTAATTTCAATTCATAAAATTCTGTTCACCAATAGTAAAAATCATACAAATTAAAATTAATACGAGTACCTAATAAATATTTAATAATAATGTGGTTTGGGTAGTTGTAGGTTGTAGCTCTTTAAAATGAATCTAAAGTCTAACAAAAATATTTTAGTGAATAATGTTATGAACCATTAATATGTGTTAATACAGAAGGGAAAAATAGTCGATGTAACTACATAAAAATAATTATTAATTTTGAAAAATTTTGATGGTGGGTGGGTGGGTAAAAAAAATTATGCGTCGTTAAAAAAAAGTTCACGCCGCCACTGTTCGTGATGTTATGATCGTTGAATTTTTTAATATATTCAACAAAACGCCAAGTGTAAAGAAAAATAGTATATTACTACCATACAAAAACGTTTACTCGGGGCAACGTCAAATTTTAAAAACATACCCTCGTGCTAAATAGAATTATTGTCAATAGAGTCAAATAGGAAGGTAAGTACTAATTATAATAATTATTTACACTTTTCATATGTAAACAGTTCTAAGAAACTTTTATATTTTTTTAGTTTATGCAAATGGCAAACGTGTCAAATCTACTGAATCACAAATGTTAACTGTTGATCGTATCTGATTATTATAGTATACTATCAGAATCACTAATCTATAGTCACCGCGGAATAAGAACGTACCCGGGCGGCGGACCAAAAACGAGCGGATCACCGCAGCTAATTCCATGGCACATATGCGCATCATAATTTAATGTTATCAGTGTTATCACATATAAAATGGTTATCAAAAAACTCAAAATACAAATAAAAATGTAAATAAAAAAACTAAGAACTAAAAACTCAAGTATAAATAAATGTATCCACTGCACTATCGTCA
>JAIUCT010002261.1:0-15507 GCA_021307375.1 Tetraneura akinire | reverse complement strand
TCTGACAATGCTTATAATGTGCAAAATGCATTAAGTAAATTACAATTAAAACATTTTGGCTGCTTTGCGCATACTTTGAATCTGATTGTTCAATCTGCATTAAATAAAGAATCTGATTTAATTAATAAAATAAAAAACATTTGTACTCATTTTCATAAGAGTACAACAGCGCATATTAAATTGATGACTTATCAAAAAAATATTGGTATCAAAGAACCAAAAAAAATATTACAAGATGTTTCCACACGTTGGAATTCTACATTTTATATGCTCGAACGCTTTGTACATTTAGAAATATCAATTAGAGGAACATTAGGACTTTTAGACAAAGCACCAAATGGTTTAAATGGAAATGAATGGACAATTATTAAAGAGTTTTGCAATGTCTTAAAACCATTTGAAGAAGCTACAAGAGCAGTAAGTGGTGAACAATATATAAGTGCTTCAATGGTAATTGTTATAGCTCAAGGCTTACAAAATGTTTGTGAACAATTAAAAAATCAGGATTATTCCTCACAAACTATAGGTTTAATTAATAATTTAATTTATGGCATGAAAGAACGACAAAGTTGGAAAAATATAGAAAATAGCAGAACACTGTCCAGATGTACTTTTCTTGATCCTCGGTTAAAAAATATACCATTTATTCATAATGAAGTTTTGGAAACAAGTGTTAAAAATAATGTAGTGCAATGTACAGCACATATTATATCTTTGGCACAATCCGAATCTGCAATAGACACAGAGCCATCTACTTCCTTCCAACCTCCTGCCTTGGTATCTGAAGAAAAGCAATTTTCTATTTGGGAATCTATTGACAAAAGGGTTTCTCAAATTCAGCCCTCCATCGGGACATCAACGTCACGGGCTATAGTTGAGGTCCAACGATACCTAGAGGAACCAATTTTAAAAAGAAATTGTAATCCATTAGAATGGTGGCAAGAATATAAATATAACTACCCATATTTAAGTGTTTTGGCTAGACAGACATTGTGTTGCTTAGGATCTTCCGTCCCTTGCGAGCGCGTTTTTTCAAAGGCTGGTTTAATTGTAACTGATCGTCGTTGTCGATTAAAACCAGAAAAGACTGAAATGCTTTTATTCTTAAACCAAAATACATAATTAATTATTTTGTTTATTTTAAAAATTATAATTAAAAATGTATGTTTTAAATTATTAAATTAAAATTTTATGAAACGATAATACGATATACCTTATAATTTATTTTATTTAATGTAGACTTACATATTTGTATTATATTTAAAAATTAAAATATATAAATTCCTATTTAGTATTAGTATTTACCTATTTAAAACACTAATCAGTTTTACGTAACATACCTACATTGAATAATAATTTACATTTTTCATGTTTACAGGAATATACAAAATACTGGGACAAAATACAAAACTTTTTAAAAATACTACTATTATAATTTATTAATTTATAATCAACTAGAATGAAACCGACTACCGAGACCGACATACCGTCATTGAACTATATATGATAATATGATATATAGTTCAATGCATACCGTACTCCTATATTATTTACACTGTTATCACTAATCAGTGAGACATAGAAAAATAATGCCGCTATAATACCACACACTATATGACTATATAGTCTGTGATAATACTTTATTCAATGTAAATTTCACATTCACATTTCATATTCACACTTTTCTGAAAGTAGGAGTGAAAAAAATAGCAGTAACTGCTACTGATAATATAATATAGACCGTGATATAACCTAACCACCACAGAAAATGATTATATTATTGCTAAAATATGATACACAATGTGACCAACCAAAAGTAGAAGAGTAACAGTTACTTTCATACAGAAGTAGCAGTCAGTGATTGCTACTTTGAAATCACTTGTGAAAATTCACTGCTACTGCTATTTTATTCCATCACTATTATAAATTGAAAACATAAATTAACAAATACCTCAGTATTAACAATTGATTGTGTAATAAAATAATTGTAAATTATATGTTAATGATTGAGTACATTATAATTATAACTAATAAATATTATATAAATATAAAATTGTATAATTCATTTTGAAAGATTATATATTTAATTCTATTTTCAAATTGACAACATTACACATAATCTTTTAACCAATCTGTTTTTTTTTACTAATCTCGTTCTATCATCCTTTCTATTTTCATCGTCTACATCACTATTATCAATCACATTGCCTTTATTAACCGACACTAATCTCAACCATTTAGAATTTTTTTTTGTTCCATCCATTAACTTTAGCCAAAAACTTCTTGGTGTGTCAGCACTTCCCAAATTTTCTCCCTTTTCCCAACTTCCTTTAACAAAAACATACAAATGTTTAGCATTACTAAGTTTAATGTGATCTCTTGGTTTAGATGTTTTATTATATTGTATACTTTGTTTTTCTTTATTTATTAATATTTGACTCAATATTTTCTTATCATCGAAAATTTCTGGTTTTCATAATTCTAGTTTAACCGGTATGTTAGTTCTTAATCTTCTATTTAACAATAACTGAGCTGGGGACAAATTAATACCTTCAATTGGACTATTTCTATACTCTAGTAAACTATACCATAATTTATCCTCTTCATACTTTATCTTTTTAAACATCTTCTTAAAAATACCAACTGATTTTTCAACCATCCCATTGCTTTGGCTATGTTTTGGACATATAAAAGAATACTTTATGTCATTATTCAAACAAAATGTCTTAACTTCCAAGGAATTAAATGGTACATTATCGGAGACTATTTCGTTCGGTATACCATACTTAGATGACAAGTTTTTTAGTTCCCTGATTACTGTGCTAGCATTTTTAGAGTTAACCTTAATTGCTTCAAACTACCTAGAATAATAATCAAATACAATCAGATATGTTTGCCCTGCTATTTCAGCAAAATCTATTCCCAACTTGCTATATGGATGTTCTGGTAACTCATGCGATAGTAATGGTTCTTTTATATTTGCTCTTTTATATTTAATACAAGATTCACAAGAGTTAATAAATTGTTTTATATCATTAGACATGAAAGGCCAATAAATTATTTGTTTTGCTTTAGCTATTGTTTTGTTTGCACCCATATGATCTGAATGTAATTTAGTCACTTAACACTTTTGGTACTATTGCCTGATTATTATGAAAAATCAACCCATCACTAATAGTTATATAGTCTTTCTCTTTAATGTATTTTCCTAACTCAGCATTATTTTGATAATCCTTTAAATTTATAACCCATCCATTTTGATATAATTCTAATACTTTTGCAAGACAAGCATCTTTTTTAGTTTGATTAATCATCATTTTCTGTTTTTCTGATGATATTAGTAACAATGTTTCAGGAGTTACTACTATTTCATGAACAATGTTATCACACTCAGTCTTTTCATTTTACTCATCACTCAAATACAATCTAGACAATGGATCTGCTATTAAGTTATTCTTACCTGGCACAAACTGAAGCTCAACATCATATTTTAACAACCCTAGGTTAAACCTTTGTAATCGCGCTGTTATCTCATTTATTTCTTTTTTTAAAAATGTTATTAGTGGTTTGTGGTCAGTATATATTGTTATTTTATGTCCATAAATCAACTGATGAAATTTATGACATGCAAAATAAACAACTAAGAATTATTTTTCAATTTGCGCATAACGCTTCTCTGTCTGACTCATACTTCTTGATGCATAAGCAACCGGCTTGTTATTCTGCAACAAACAACACCCTAACCCATCCTTACTAGCATCACTATATATTACTATAGGTAAACTTGGATCAAATACACTTAATGTCGGAGGGCTACTTACACATTCTTTAAACTTCTCCCAATCTCTTTTTTCATCATCTCCCCATACCCAAACACTATTTTTGCATATTTACTTTCTTAGTGGCCCAGTAATACTGGCAAAATTAGGAATGAATTCAGTTAAATAGCTTCCTAAACCTAATACTTGTTGTACTTCTTGTGAATTTTTAGGTTCTCTCATGTCAACTACAGCTTCTGTCAGTAATGGGTCAGGTAACACACCATTTTCTGTAAATTTCATACCTACATACTTAACACTTTTCATCATTAAATTTAACACCCCACTTTTTAGCTCTATCTACTACCATATTTAGGAATTTTCTATGGTCCACCTCGTTACCAGTAGCTATTATCACATCATCAAAATATACCGTTACCTCTTCTATGCCTTCAAACACAACCATTGCCATCCTTTGAAACACTTCCGGTGCAGTAGCAATGCCAAAAGGTAATCGCAAGAATCTATATCGGCCAAAAGGTGTAATAAATGTACATAAATCCGCTGAATCTTCATCTAATTCAATGTGATAAAATGCTTCTTTCATATCAAGTACTGTAAAATATTTTTTTCCAACTAACTTACACTTTATATTTCTCTCGTGGGAATATACGAATGTTCTCGTTTCAACGCCTGGTTTAAAAATTTTGGATCTAAACAAATTCTTAATAGTCCATTTTTTTTCTCTGATATAACCAAATTATTAACCCATTCTGTTGGTCTATCTATCTTCTGAATTATTTCTTTCTTCTCTAAGGAATCTAATGCTATTTTTAATCTTTCTTTTATTTTCAATAGAATTCTATGTGGCTGTCTTACTACAGGAGTGACTCCTTCCTTTAATGTAATTTTATATTTAAATGGCAATTTACCAATGCCCTCAAATATACATTTATTATCCTGTAGAAATTGCTCTCTTTCATTTTTAGAATTAACTACATCAATCTTTTGTATTAGTTTCAGGTGTTCTGAGGTTCCACGACCCAATATTGGTTTAATATTTTTATTATTAATAATTATAAATTCTATTTCCTCTCTTAATCCATTATTTTCACATATTCACATACAATCCTTAATTTTCCTTTTACATTTAACACAAATCCACCAAACGCTTGAACTTTGATATTGCATTTATTAATTTGTTTTTACCAAATTCCCAATTACTGCAGCATGTTAAAAGGTAGTACATTTAAATCTGCACTTGAGTCTAACTTAAAATTAATTATCCTATTATTTATAACCAGGTTTTTATTCCATTCACCTCCTTTATTATTAACTATGCTGTCAATTAGAAAAACTTCATCAATATTAACATTATTTTTTATACAGTCATTTTATCCAAACTTACCACTTTTACAGCCTACCTTAAAATGTCCATTTAACCCACAATTCATGCACGGCTTGTTAAATGCCGGACATTGTCGAGCCTTGTGCTTATATCCACATTTCTTGCAATCATACTCTTTTGATGAACCGCCGGTGGTGACTTCTTTCCTGTCGACTGTAGTTGAATTCTGTGTTGTTCCAATCACTTGTTTGCTGTGCTTCTTATCTGCTTCTACTTGATTATAGTATATGTCTACAACACTTCATATTATCCACATGTGAACTTGTTGTTTCCTCTCCAGTCAACATGAATTGATTCTGAATAGCTGTTTCTGTCGCTCTGCAGTGATCAACAATCTTATCAAGAGATAAATCAGGTGTTCACAGCAATCTCTCTTGTAATTTTGTGTCATTCACACCTAATACGATTCTTACTTTGAGTAGATTATCTTCCAGTTCGCCAAATTCACATTTCTTCGACATTTTTTTAAGTTCAATAAGAAACTTATCAAAAGACTCGCCTTCCGCTTGCTGACGTTTAAAAAATTTAAATTGTTCCACTATTATATTTTTCTTCGGTTCCACATAGTTTCCAAGTTCCGTGAATAAAACGTCAATCGTCTCATTCTCGAGTTTGAATGCTTCTACTAACGCAATGCCTCCTCATCGAGACCACTTTTAAAATGTGCTACTTTTACACTCTCGCTTTTTTTTATTTAGCTCATTAGCATCAATATAATTGTAAAATTGTCTTTTGAAATTATTAAATTCGGTTATTAACGAGACCGCCGTCCCGAAATTTAATTTCGGCAACTTTACCGTGGCAGACATCTTTGTACAAACACACTACACCGTAGTCTACATGTCGTACAACTGTTTCACAACCTTTTTATTATATTTATCTGAATCCTACCGACTGCGCCATGTTTCGCGTGTTTCTTAATTATTGAACACGAAATGTAATTAATACTTTTATTATAAAACACAAAGTAAATTAATAATTATTTTATTAAACAAAAAGGTATATTCATATTAATAAATTAATATTATAATATTAATATGTTATTACATGAACTAAAAAAAAAAACAAAGTCACCATAACCTTACACTAACAAATACATACACACTTAAGCACATGATATGATAATATATTATATTATTACTAGCTGTCCTTGGATACAGGTTCGCGTGAAAAACTTTACCACCACCATAGCTGCCAGTGGAATACTGGTGAGGGTGAAAAGCTTTACCACCACCATAGTGTTCGGGTACATTTAGTCCGGCGGAAGTAGCTCTTTATCGGAAATAATGATTAAAGTATTTTATACGCCTCCGGCGGATTGAAGGGCGTTCGCGATCTAGTGGTCCTACTTACACTCTTTTCGGGTGAACAGTCCTTGACCGATCACGGTAGTCCCCACGCGGAGTACCCCTTCGGCGCACTCACTTACTCCAGTCAGGTTCCAGTTGGATACAGGTGCGTGTGAAAAGCTTTACCAGTTTACTACCACCATAGCTTTTCCGCTACCATAGTGTTCGGGTGGAGAAGTAATTTCTTCGGGTACATTGAGTCCGACAGAAGTATATTTTTATGGGATAATGATTAAAGTATTTTATCAGTCCTTAACCGATCACGGTGGACCCTACGCGGAGTACGACTTCGGCGCACTCACTAACCATCGTCGGACCAAGATTTTCGTTAATTCTGATCCGGTGCAAAATAATTGACTAACAAAAAAATAAATTGAAATCATCTATGCATTTCAAATTATATGTCAAATTCACGCCGTTACTATCCATCGTTGATATTCGCGTAGATATAAAATGCTTTAGAACTAAACGTCGTTACAATATTTTCCAACTACCATTTGGCCGTATTTAAAACATCGGTTGATACCCATTATCAAACACGATATTTATGATAAACTGTTGTCATTTTTAATTAAAATTATTTTTTACATTACGGGTTTTTTCGTGATGTTATGATCGTTGAATTTTTTAATATATTCAACAAAACGCCAAGTGTAAAGAAAAATAGTATATTACTACCATACAATAACGTTTACTCGGGACAAATATTAAAAACATTCCCTCGTGCTAAATAGAATTATTGTCAACAGAGTCAAACAGAAAGGTATGTACTAATTATAATAATTATTTACACGTTTCATACTTAAACAGTTCTAAGAAACTTCTAAATTTTTTTAGTTTATGCAAATGGCAAACGTGTCAAATCTACTGAATCACAAACGGCAACTGTCGACGTATCCGATTATTACAGTATACTATCAAAATCAGTAATCTACCAACGATACAATAAATCAGGTATGAAAAACTAATGGCTAACGTGTTACAGTGCATAATTATCTTTTCTGTTTTTATGGAATATTGGTATGGTATAAAATACAAATGATGACCATTTATCAAACAGAATAATTTTTCATAAATATTCATAAATTTTATAGTTCATGTCTACCTTATTTTAATATATTGTTAAGAGAGCAATGATGTTATACAATATAAAGGTAAACGTGGATTATAATGTATTAACATAATATGTATGTAAATATTCTATTTAAAATTTATATAGTTTTTTTTAATATAATTATGTTTTTAGTTTAAACTTTAAAGAACCTAACATGTTTTTGGCAATCTTATAATTGGTGTGTTGATCCAAAGCATACACGCTGTACCATTAATTTATGAACTACATGTGTACTATCAGGTAAGAATTATTATTATTATTTTTTTTTTTTTGTAAAACTTTTATATATGGTCCATGGAGATATTAGAAGACCAATGTGTGATCATTGTATAACTGCAGTTAGCAGGAAACTGCAATAAATACAATACATTAATGCAATACATAATCTGCAATACAATTTTTGTAGGAAGCTGCAATAAATGTGTTAAAATCGCATATATTCGTAGAACTCAATAAAATAATGAAAACTTTATAGGAAATATTTATGTTTAACTTGTAACAAAATCAAAAAATTTACAAGCTGTAAAATCTAAACAAAATCAGGCCGCCATCTTTTTGGAGTCCAATATTTTATCACTTATCATTTTAAAAGATAGTATTAATAATTTAACGCATTTTAAGTAATTTGATTGTGAATTTTGATTGATGTGGTCTATTCTCTATTGCATTTCGCATTAAAAGGGAACTGAAATTAGTTTTTGCATTTTACAAAGTTATTTGTTAAATTATATAAGTTTTTTTGAAATTCGTTTTTATAATATTTATACGCGTTGTTATAAAATTTTATGGGAGGCGTAAAATGTGCTGTAAAAGGATGCAAAAATTGAATGAAAAATGAGAAACAATTAGAATACCATCGTTTTCCTTCTCAGAAAGATCGGTAAGTTTTTGTACGGTAAATAATAATTATCTAATTTTATGATTAATTAATATTGATTTAATTAATAAGGGTAAATATGAATATTTTTGATTTAATATTAAATTAAATGGTTTGTAGGTGTACTGAATGGCTTAAGTTATGTGGAAGACATGATCTTATATGTAAACCAGTTGAACAAATTTATAAGTCTTTTAGAATTTGTAGTGATCATTTTGAAGTAAATGTATATATTATATATATTATAATATATATATTCAAATCCGGAAAAAACACGTCTGTTACCAAGTGCTATAGGTACCAACAATATTTAGTATGTATTATTAAACTTATTAATTATACATATTAAAGGTTTATACCTAATATTAAAATGCAACTAATTTAGATTAGAATTGTGAACTGAAATCAAATGAAAACACAAATGATGAATTTGTTTTTGCACCGTGAAGACTCAGAAAACACACAATCTACCATATCAACAATTTTTGAAAAATTACATTGTTAGTACAAAATATTTTAATAATTATTAAAGTATAAATAATAAATTTTTATTTTTTTAGTAGATAGCCAAGCAAGTCAGTCAACATCAAGATCAAACATTATTGACAACTCATCAACAACAACTGATGAATCTACATTCAGTGCCATTTCTACTTCTTCTCAAACTTCTCAAAAATTAACATTGAATTCACCAAGGAAATGGAAATTGAAGTCGGATGTATCAATGTTAAAATCAAAGTGTACAAAATTGGAAAAACAGGTTGAAACTTTAACTAAACAAGTAGCCGAGTCTGTGCACTCATTAGATTATTTTAAGGAGATGTGTGATGTGCATCTTCCACCTAATTTATCAATGGTAGTTAAACATTTTGTTTCTTTAACTAAATCAAAATCTCAAGGTTACCGGTACAGCAATGAGATAAAGCAATTGGCACTTACAATATTTTTCTTTGGACCTCGAGCGTATGCATTTTTAAAAACCATATTTCAATTGCCCACTACCAGGACTTAAAGGAGAATAACAGAAAAATATGAAATTGTTTAGGGTCTTAATTAAATAATAATTGAATATATATAATTTAAAGCAAATAATTTAAGCGATGAAGCTAAAGACTGTGTATTGTGTGTAGACGAAATGGCAATAAAAACTAATTTATATTACAATATTTCCAAAGATTATATAGTAGGTTTTAATAATCCTTTTGGTCATAAAACTTATGAACCTGCTAAACATGCTCTTTGTTTTATGATTCGTGGACTCAAATATTCTTGGAAACAACCAGTTGCATATTATTTTGTTCATAACATTGTATCCTGGGCAGTGGCGCATTTAAGGGGGGGCAACTGGGGCAAATGCCCCGGGCGCTAAATTTTAGGGGCGGGAAAATTATTATGGTTTACCATTACATAAAACTGAAATCTTTTCTATTTTCAATTTTATCTGGAATATTGATATTATAATAAATTATTATTATAAAATAAAGATTATAAACGGTTTTATACGGGTGTAAAAGCGGCATAGGATTGCGATAATCACAGATATAATTAATATAAATATAAATATTATCCTGATTTATTTATGTATGTATAACCTGTGGCGGCCATTCCATTTTATCAGCAAATACAATAACTCTGGCAATTTTGAAGTTAGAGACTTGAAAATTTTGTTAGGTAATTATGTAGGTGGTAAAATTTTGGAACCGTTACGTTAATTTTTCTACAAAATATAGGACTTTGAATATTTCGTAAAATTCTCATTTTTATGTATATAATGTTTGATAAAATTGTCAATTTTTGGTATTATGGTGATATATCATATCAAAATATTAAAAAAATACCAAGTCACAATTTTTTTTTTATAGCTGTTTTATGTTGATATTTTTAGTAAAACGAAAATCTTAGAATCCATACGTATAAATAAATATTCTGAAAACACTTTTACTACCCGAAATAATGCTTCGATTTTCACTAATAGCGAGTTTTAGATGTAAAAGTGGATGTAGATGGTACTTAATTTAGGTCATTTTTCGAATTTCTCAAAATTGACTATAAGCGGTAGAAAAAACTTCGAAAAAATGGCATTTTTCAGGAAAACTGAATTTTCGCCGAATTTAATTTCAATATTTCACGATAACTTGGGTAATTTTTAAGTTAGAGACTTGAAAATTTTTTTGGAATTTCACATAGCGATTATATATATATATATGTAATATGTGGCAAAATTTTGGAACCGTTACATTAATTTTTCTACAAAATATTGGACGTTGAATATTTCGTAAAATTTTCGTTTTTATGTATATAATGTTTGATAAAATTGTCAATTTTTGGTATTATGGTCTGAAAATTTTACTGAAGTATACTTACATATTACTTAATTACCTAATATCATACTAAAATATTAAAAAAAATCCCTAATCTCAATTTTTTTTTATAACTGTTTTAAGTTGATATTTTTAGTTGAAACGAAAATTATAATCTGACTGTACTTCGCTCAGAATCGTTTTTTCGAATGCAATGGTTTACATTGCATTCAAATTCTAATTAAAATTAAACGCTATAATTCGCACACCTTTATCCTATACGGCAGGAGTATCAGCTCGTCTTTTTAAATATATAAATTATGAAATGTTTATATAAAATATAAAAATCTCTTGATGGTGAGGGGAGGGGGCGGGGCGCTAGAAAAATGTTGCCCCAGGGCGATTAATGTCTAAATGTGCCACTGATCCTGGGTTTTAATGTCTTGCGGCTACAACCACGGACCTTCCATTAGCGCTTGGCGCTACTCAAGAGCCGCGGAGGTTCGGGAGCGTTACCAGCATACCGGCAATGTCCCGGGTCGTCATAAGGACCACCAGCACCGCATCCGCCCTAATGCGTACCGAAACTGCTCGCAGCGCGCCCTCGGTGGGGACACGCCAATCTCACTACCTCTCCAACGAAACCACGAGCCCCCACGAATCCAACACAATCTTATGGGAGGCGGCGCTCGACGCCGAACCATCTGGCCACCGCCCCTTTCGGACGGAGCCGTTAAGATTTCTCTCGCCCGCGGCAACCGAGGCAGGCTAACCGCGCGTGCTTCTGCGAGAGCCCGTGGTACCGTTCATCAAGTCATCGGTGGGACATATGCGTCGGCTCATCAAGACTGACCGACTACCGTAATGTTGTTGGTAGGCTTTTTACGCACCGTCACACCACGCCGTCGATCTCCGTCAGCCACGACAGTGCTCTGCCTAGTGCAGCCTTCAGAGTGGTCATTATGGCAGACGTATGATACCCATAGTCATCATTAGCATCATACCCGTACCCGAACCCGTAGTTTCGGATACGCGACAAGCCGTACGGTGGCGGACCCGCGACCCAAGCGCCGGCCGAGCACGACCGTCGGCAGGAATTTCAGATTAGGAATTTTGGCCGTCCTCAGACGTTACCATTGGCGCGACGTGGACGCAATTCCTGGGCCAGGGGCGAACCAGCGATTATTCCGAAGAATCCCGCCGGGACTCCCCCAGCCGGGGCCCGTATTCTGCCCGGACCCCGCCAGCTTTGTTCATAACAGTTGTACTGGTGTTATTTTGAAAAATACAATATTTGCTGTTATTAATCAATTACAAAGTACTCCTTTAAATGTAAGAGTACTTACAACAGATCAGGGTTCAAACTTCTATGCTTTTGCAAAAAATATGAATGTATCTAAAGAACGACCATTTTTTACAGTTAATAATAAGAAAGTTTATTTTGTATTTGACCCTACTCATTTACTTAAATCAACAAGAAACAATTTTTTTACTCACAAATTTATTTATAATGGCAATGTAATCGATAAGAAGTATTTAGATATGTTTTATGCAAAAGATAAAGGTATAAATCGACTTGCACCAAAATTGACAAATATTCATTTAAATCCGGGACCTTTTACTAATAATAGTACTAATAATAATATATAATATAAAATCATAAAACGTAAAAACGAAATCGAAAGATGATGACGACAACGACGACGATAACGGAACAGTAAAAATTCCACAGATGCCACAGCCAAAATGATAAAACAAAATAATGTTAGGTTAGTACTGTAGTAGTAGTAGACCATAGACGTAGGAGTAGGATTCAAATACTGCTGCGATTTCAGAAACTGTTGGGTCATTTTACCTTTTATTTATATTTTATGATTATTTATTTTTATTTATTTATATGTTCTTCGTTATAAACAGTATAAAATTTGATAAAACAGTTGATACTTCGATACTCACCGATATCCCACCGATACATTGGTGAACAAATATCGATATATCGTTGCCATCCCTACATACGGCAAACTTAAAAGTCTAATAACTATATAATAATAACATTTTTATGCTGAAGTTTTGGAAATAGATGAAAATACTGATCCTATTAAATTAAAAATTAAATATCTCAAGCAATCAGTGGGATCTAAAAATATTTATACTTTTCCTATAATTGATGATATTGGATTTGTAACAGTAAATCAAATTTCAGATATTGTTTACCCTGGCGTATTAAAAAGAAATCTGTATAAGTTTCCTATAATAAAAGGTTCCTAAAAATTATATCTATAATTGCCTTTTATATATGCCTTTTTAATTTATGTTATTAATATTTTGTTATCTATTTAATCTGTTAAGTACATAGATATCTATAGGAAATAGTACGTTTTGATCAATTGGGTAAATAGTGCATTTTGAACAAATTTATATTATGCAAATAGTACGTTTTGAACAAATTCACGATTTTAAAATTAGAAAATCTATAGGAAATAGTTCGTTTTGACTCAATCTGACGACGCCAATCGATCCGCCGTCATTTAAAACATACAAGTATGATTCAATGTATAACTCAATTTTGACAAAAATACCAATAGTACGTTTTGCATTATGGCCCCACAATTATGTTAAGAATTTCTATATTTAGGATTTAATTTATTTGTACGTAACAAAAATTGAAATTTTTAAAATAAAATATCCTTTAAGTTAACTTGATTAATTATTGTTTATCAATTTGTGCATTATACATAAATTATTTTTAATAAGTTTTATTAAGTATTATTCTGTATTACCTACAAGGTTACAATTAGTGATGTGCCATGGGAATATTTCCAAAAGGAAAATATTTTTTTCTGGGTATTTATCGGGAATATTCCCGTAACATATTTATCATTCCAAAATTGGAAATTTATAATTTATTCATTATTTTAGACTGTTAGGTCCACGTGCCTGATATCTAACTGGATTACAAACACACACGCACTTTTTTTATAGTGTATTACGCAGAATTATTAAAAATGTTGATATATTATATAGGTACTTAAATAAGTTTTCCAGTATGTTCCTTATTATTTTTATAAAAAGTTATTTTATTTTAAATTAAAAAATAACCTCAATTATTAATTGTTAAAAATTTAAGTTTAAAATATTTTTTTTAATATATTGTACCTATACCTAATTTACCTATAGCTATAGGTATATACCTATATTTACTAAGACAAAATAAATATTATATTAAGTTGTTTTTTAAAAATTATTTTTTTGTCAGCATTATTTAATGTAGTATATAAGTATGTTATTTGAATAAATTTACAAGTTGAAGAAATTTATAATATTTCATTTTTATTAATTAATAAAGTGTATTATTATCATTTCAGTAAAATTTTACAAAGTTTTTTTATGCTTTAATAATATAATTAAAAATTCCTATTATTTGGGAATTTATTATAAATACCGGAAATATTCCTTGGGTATATTTCCAATTTTTAAATTCCCGGTATTTACCCATCACTAGTTACAATGTTAAAATATAATTAAATTATATTATCTATTTAATTTGCTTATGTAGAATTAATAATTGTTGATTAAATATACGTACCTATTATATAATTAATTATAATTTTAGATTTTGAGCGAAGCGAGAAATGTATTGGTTTTACAATGATGTGTGATTTATGTTTTTATGTCTGAAAACATTTTTACTACCTACCAGAAATATTGGTGTTTTTTCCAATTAGGTACCACCTGTATTGTCTAAACCGTTATATATGATAGTTTCAATGATACGTTGTCAAAATATCCTAATGACATAGAAATGATATCAATCAAAACTATTTAGGAAACGTTTAAATTTTATGAGTTGACCGAAATCATGAGACAAAAAGATGATAAAGAATTTGCATTAATGTAAACAAATTTAGCTAGAGGGCAAAACGACAAAGAAATGACGAAATAACGGCATTTTCACGAAAACTGAAATTTCGACGAATTCGGTTTCAATATTTTACAATAACTCGGGCAATTTTGAAGTTAGATACTTGAAAATTTTATTAGTATTCACATAGGTTATATATACGAGTATATGTGGTAAAATTTTAGAACCGTTACGTTAATTTTTCTACAAAATATAGGACGTTGAATATTTCGTAAAATTGGCAGTTTTT
This sequence comes from Tetraneura akinire, assembly GCA_021307375.1. Lineage (NCBI taxonomy): Eukaryota > Metazoa > Arthropoda > Insecta > Hemiptera > Aphididae > Tetraneura > Tetraneura akinire. The sequence continues at coordinate 550 of JAIUCT010002261.1, read as the reverse complement.
GGCATCAAGGTCTGAAAATTTTACTGAAGTACATGTACATATGACTTCACATCATATCAAAATATTAGAAAAATCCCTTGTCTCAATTTATTTTATAACTGTTTAAATTTGATATATTTAGTTAATTGAAAATATTATGAAAAAAATGATGAAAAAACGGCATTATCTGATTGAACATCGCTCAGAATCGTTTATTCGAATGCAATAGTTTATCATTGCATTCAAATTATAATTAAAATTAAACACTATGATTGCACACCTGTATCCCTTGCTTTTTTAAATAATTTCAATATAATATTATATTTTATTTTTATCTACTCGTAGACGCGTGAAGAATATTTTATACTTATTACGTATAGATAATAGATGATATAATAAATTTAGCTCGTGATAAAACATTCAATAAAAAATAAAATGATGTACCAAATGTATGTTTATTATATTTGTATTGACTTTATAATGATGAGTGGTTTTTCTTTATGTTTGAGAACATTTTTTGGGCCAGTAAAAATGGACCCGATTACTATAAAAACGGGATATGCGCCAGTAC
>JAIUCT010002260.1:0-13764 GCA_021307375.1 Tetraneura akinire | reverse complement strand
AGTAAAAATGGACCCGATTACTATAAAAACGGGATATGCGCCAGTACGAGTACATTAAGCATAACTATTAATAAGACGGTAATAACTATAATAAGACTGCATAACAAATCTTTCATTAAAATATATAGGATTAATTTTTTAAATATAATAATTATTATCATTATTATTATTCATTATTATCTAGCTCGTCGACCAGAGGAGGAGGTGTCTTAATAGCAGTTAATAAAATATGTATCTCCTCTCCAATTGATATAGATGTAAAATCATTAGAATTATGCTTTGTCTCTATAAAAATTAATAACTTTAAAAATTTAATTGTGGGTTGTATCTATTTTCCGCCAAATTCTCCATCTTCTTTGTATAATGAATATTTTTCTATTTTAGATAACCTAATTTATTCTCGCCCAAACGATGATCTTCTTCTTTTCGGTGATTTTAATTTGCCAAATTTAAATAAAGCATCATTAAATGCTAACTTAAACCTATCCTCTCCTGAAGCTATTTTTTTGGAAAACCTAGCATTTCTTAATCTTTTTCAAATAAATACAATCTTCAATAGTTATGGTTCAATACTGGATCTTATATTATCTAATTCTAATTCTCATTTTATATCATTAAATAAGGATGCTATAGTTCCTGTTGATAATTATCACCCTCCTATTAATGTCATTTACTCTCAGTTTTATACACCATCTCCGCTATCCTTTTCAGAAGAAACCTATGACTGGTATAAGGGTGATTATAATAATATTTTATCTTTCCTTGGTTCAATAAACTGGACTGAATTTAACAATATTAGTAATGATATTACAACCCTCACTGATGAATTTTATTCACTCCTATTCTATGCTATTAATACTTTTATTCCTAAAAAAAGATACTGCAAATCTAAATTTCCATGTTGGTTTTCCAAAGACTTAATAAATCTAATCAAATTAAAAAAATTCCAACATTCAATATTTAAGTTATCTAACTCACACGACGATTACCAACAATTTTCTTCCACACGTGCTCAATGCAAAACCTTAAGTAGATTTGACTACTCCCAATACTTAAATAATATTCAAAAATCTTTTAAATTCCAGCCTAAGAAATTTTGGTCTTTTATTAATAATATAAAAAAATCATCTGGTTTACCAAACACAATGTCATTTAATCAGAAGATAGCTGATAATGGTCAAGAAATTGTTGACTTATTTAGTCAATACTTCTCTTCAGTATATAAAGATACATCTTCTACAAATATTAATTATAAGTCTAATATAGTTCAATCTATTGATTCGTTAAACTCACTTCATATTGAACTCCTAGAAGTTTTCAATGAATTAGATACTCTATCTTACAAAAACGCAATTGGTCCGGATGGTATTTCTCCTATATTTTTATTTAACTGCAGATTTATACTTTCACCACCTATCACATTTCTCTTTAATTTTTGTTTAAATAGTGGCTCATTTCCATCATCTTGGAAATCCACCTATATTAATCCAATTCTTAAAAAAGGTAATAAATCATTTATCTCAAACTACCGTCCCATTTCAATAATTTCTATTCTCCCAAAAATATTTTCTAAAATAATAAACAGTAAGCTTACGCCTATATTTAAAAATATTTTAGCACCACAACAACATGGATTTCGCAATAACAAATCTTGTCTTACCAATTTAATAACTATTAAACATCATATAATAAAATCTTTTTCTAATAATCAACAAACAGATGTTGTTTATACTGATTTTGAAAAAGCCTTTGATAGAGTGAATCATACTTTATTAATCAATAAACTACAGGAAATCGGCTTTGCCAATCCCCTATTATCATGGTTTAACTCTTTCCTAAGTCAAAGAATCCAATTTGTCAAATATAAAAATTTTATATCTACACCTATAAACGTAATTTCTGGAGTGCCTCAAGGCGATCACCTTTCTCCTCTTCTATTTAATTTATTTATAAACGATGCTGTATCCTCCATTACACACTCCAACATTTTATTATTTGCCGACGATGCAAAAATTTACAAAACTATTATTTTCCCCGATGATACTAAACTTCTTCAAAGTGATTTAGATTCATTTAATGAATGGTGCACTTCAAATAGCCTTTCATTAAATATCGACAAATGCCAAATTATTACTTACTCCAAAAAGAGCAATCCCTTGCATTTTAATTATCATATATGTGACATTAACTTACATCGTTCGTTGTTGTTTAAGGATTTAGGAATTTTATTTGATTCCAAATTATTATTCAATGCTCATGTATCAGCGATTAAAAATAAATCTTTAGCTGTATTTGGTATGATAAAAAGAAATTGTTCCGATTTCCGAGATCCATTTGCTCTCAAATGTCTATATACCGCACTAGTCCGTTCTTTATTAGAATACGCTCCATTAATTTGGGACCACAACAATGTAGGACATAATGATCAACTTGAAAAGTTCAAAATAAAGCTCTCCGATTTATATGTCATAAATGTAATATTCATAGATCTCCTCACTCTGGTTACGACAATATTTTAAAATTATTAAATATAGAATCTCTAAAAACACGTAGAAATTATTCATATAGTACCTTTCTCACCAAATTGCTGAATAACGAGATTGATGATTCATTTTTATTAAGCTTATTAAATTTCAAAGTAAAAAACCACTACACTCGCAACAATAATTTATTTTATATTCCTCATTCATCTAAAAAGTATACGTCATACGACCCTATAAATATTTTAATGTCTTCGGGAAATAGTAAATTATTTTTATAAACATTGAATGTTATTTGTATTATTCATATTAGTGTTGTGATCGTTATTATTGTTTTTACTATTATTCTATATATTAATCTTTTTATCTTTTATTATGTTTTATTCTTAATTTAAATTATGTTATATTATATTGTATTATTGTTATCTATACAAATATATTGTGAACTGGACTTTTGTCCGTATTAATAATTAAATAAATAAATAAATAATTATATAAATAAGTATTTTTTTTGTGATAAAAAGGTTTATAAATTAATTAAGACTGACTATTAAGTTGTTTTTTATTTTTATTTTGTTAATTTAATGATTATAAATATATTTGTATAAAATATTAATTCATTGATAATTATTTTTATTTATTTAATAAAGGCTAATTAAATTTAATATTTGATGTAAATAAGCAGTTTAATTTTTTTTAAATGATAAACATGTCCCAAATTATGATAGATAAAGGTTAACTTGAATTTTAAATCGAAATAAATTGGAGTCCCAAGTTACCCAAAAATAAAGATAACTTGGGACAAGCATATATTTAAAAAAAAAATTAGGATAGATCAAATTTTCAAATTTATTTTTACATGTAAATTTTATTTTGGATCAAGAACAGAATTTTATTCAATATAATTATTTATTGGTTATTTTATCGAGAAAACCAAGTGTTTTTATGAAATTAATATTTTTATATGATAACGGAACTCCAACAAAATGGCCGATCGAAATATTGTGATGTCCTATAGTTACCGTGTTATTTCTTATCAGTGTCAATTCAGATTTCATCTATTCTGTGTGATGTATGTGAAGAATTTAAAACATTAAAAAACAACATACGATTTTAACCAATTATAAACAGGCCACTTATGATAATCATTTTATTAAAAAACAAAATATGAGAAGTGAAAGAGTAACAGATATAAACAATACAATTCCCACTACTGCTATAATTTGCTTTGATCTTGAAAATGTTTTACCTCTTCCTAAAACAAATATTGGTTCAGCTTATTATAAACGCAAATTAATTATGTATAATATCATTGAATGTTCATTTACAAATGACATCTCATTCAAATATATATTGTGCATTATGGCACGAGGGAGTTGTAGGGCGTTCAGGAAATGACATATCTAGTGCTGTAATTAAAGTATTTGAAACTATTTTTGAACAAAATCCTACTATTGTTAACATGGTCTGATAGCTGTGTCCCCCAAAATAGAAATTCTATAATGGCTGATGAGCCATGTTAGCTTTTTTAATGAAAAATCCTACTATTAATAGTATTATAATGAAATTTTCTACAACCGGACATTATGGTATATAAGAAGTTGACAATGCACATATCCAAATTCAAAAATACTTTTAAAATATTAATATTTGGTCTCCTATATCATTAACCAAAGCTATGTTACAAGTAAATCATAAAAATCCTTTTCAGATCATTGAATTAAATTTAAATGATTTTAAAAATTATTATGCACTATCTAAATTATTCAAGTTTAATATTATTCCCTTTGCATCAGTGTCCAATTAATGTTTCACCAAAATTGTCTTAACCATATTAAATACGAGTATAAAACTTGTCATAGTCAATTAGAATTCATTGAAAAAATTATATATGAATCATCTGATAACCTGTCAATTTTACTAAACCTAAAAATAGCCAATGAAATTAAAATATTACAAAATGAAAAAATTAAAGACATTAAATCATTATACACCTTTATGCCAGAAGGAGATTTGATTTACAGTTCTATATTAAGTTATTTATTATATAATTATATTTTTTTATAATATTTTGTTTTCTTAAATAAAAGTGATTATTTTATTTTATTATTTTATAGTTATTATTTTATTATATTAGATGTTTGAACTATAAAATAAATAAAAATAACTAATTTAGATTGACTAATCTTAAAATTTTAATTATTTTATTTAAAATTTATTATTTAAGGATTTTAATTAGAAATAATAGTAGTTCTTAGATTTCAATAAATAAAATGATTTTAATCTAGAGTGTTATTATCAAGGCTCGGAACTTTAGGCATTTGCATATTTGTCTAGAAAATGCATATTGAAATTCTGATTCGATACAAATTCGATTCATATTATGTACATTTCAAATATAAAAATTTTTGTTGCATAATTTTGCATATATTGTTATTTTTTGTACGAATTCGCATATTTTGGATTTAAGAACATATACATGCATATTTCATGGATTTATCGAATTTTTTTTTAGAAATTTATAGTTTAACAAAAAATATTAGATACAATATGACAAACAAAATTATAAGTTTAATATCGTTTGACTTTCACAAAATAAATTAATTCATCAACGACTATTATTGTATTGCTCCGGCTCACAATGTACTGGACAATATAATATTTAATCTCTGTAGTACTGAGAACTCCCCGACCAGCATGTATTTATTTTTATACAAATTTACCCAGTGGCGCCGAACAAGGGGTATTGGTCGGGCAGTCGCCCGACCAATTTTATTGGGTGGTGGGTATGTCGTGGTGCCGTGGTGAATGGGTTGTATAACAATATTATGGGAACAGAATACTTAATTAGTAATTACTAATTACTTATAAATTATAATATTAATTCAAATATGTAATTTATTTCAGCACAAATAAACGTTAGATCTTCGATCTATATACGAGTACTTTATAGAATAATAACTATATAGATTGTAATATACATTGTATTTAATATACAAGGCTATTTCTATATTGATCACATTAATGAATAATGATAATTGATAACATTAAAACATCTAGTTCCATTGCATAGAGTACTTCATGTTCCATTGTCAACAGCATGGAAAATAAATATGGTTCTATTTATAGACTCGTAATACCCAACAATATATTTTATCGCCTTACAATAATAAATTATAAACGACTATATCTCACTTCCCTTCCATTTGAAGAAAACTGCGTTTTTTTTTTTGTATTTTTTTGTATTTTGAAAATCTAAGAAAAAAGTGCCAAAACTTATCGTGTTTCGAACCTGGTATTCGCGCGTGTAGAAAGACGCATTAAACCACTAGGCCACAATAGCATCATTTTGTTTATGCTATAAAACTCTTTATTTAAGTAAATCTATCAATATTGGTGAATTTCAAATCGCTCTATCTCAAAAACTATTGATTTCCGCTAAATTATTTTTGCACCATCGTTTTTAAAATGTTGATTTACATAGGTTTCAAAAAAAATAAGTGAAAATATCGGGTGGACGCTAAACTAGATTTGTTCCTGTATGTATTGTGACAGAACGAGAAATAGTTTAAATAAAACTAATTAGAATCGCCATTAAGCCGCGTGTGAAATTGCAACTACTATTAATGTCCCAAAGAAGAAACAAGGCGAAAGTGATAAGTTGTACAAGTGTAAAGATATTAAATTTTTTTCGTATAAAAGGCCCAGAAAAGAAATATCTATAACTACAAGTATAACAGATTCAACATTAGCTACTGACGACAATAGTAAGTAATATATTTTTATTAATTAATATTATTTTTTAATTAAACCTTGCCATTCAGTAGCGACACCAGAAAACGTAGGAAATTTCCGTTTGGGTAATTGGAACTGTGACAAATTGTTTCAAGTATTCGTTTGATTTGTGACGGATGTCGATAAAGCTGAATTTGGAGATAGCGAAAGGTTATGAATATCACAGAAGGCGGCAAGTTCGTAATAATACGTGTCAAATTTTTCAATGAGATTTTGACTAGCCGTATTATCAGTAACATCTGTTGTTGCAGTACCATTCCAGACAGATGATTCCATTACTTGAATGTCTTCCTCAACCAACTGACGTAGGCCTTTTAATTCAGACAACATTGCTGAAACTTTAGCCCGCTTCCCCGCATTATTCCGATCATTATTCAATTCGGCAGAAGCTTTTAAAAATGTTGTCAGCCGATTGATAATTCGAACTATGCGGAAGTTAGCTTCAACCTGGACTTAGCGCCTGGAGATGCCATCACGTGGAAAGATTACGACCAAATTAGGGAATAAATGATATGAAGAATAAATTTGATAAATAAAAAGAAAAAAATGAGATCCCAGTAGGAATTAAGTTACAAAATGGGTTGATTGAATAATTTAACAAAAAGAAACAATAATGGTAACTAACTTGACAGTAAAAAAATTGATAGCAATGCGAAATAACGGTAAACTGTAAATGGTAACTATGTTTTCTTCTTCTTAATCCGGCCCGAAGGACCAAAAATATGTACGAACAAATAAGGGGTGAAGGACCAGCGAGTAATTAAAACTCACAGAACGGAAAATAAGACAAAAAAATAGCAAGAAAGAAAAATACACGAAACGAAAAAAAAAAGATAAAGAATTGAAGGAACTACGAGTTATCTTAGCGGGAAATTGTGTGACCGGTTCACTTGTGCAATGGCCACACAATTGTACAAATCACCTACCTATTATAAGAAAGACTAAAAACTAAACAATTAACACACACTTAAGATTACGGTAGGTGACAATGGTAACGACGACGGTGGATTGGTAACTCGACGACCCTGAACGGCCTCTCACACACCTCCAGGTGTTGGCGGACTTAAGCGTGACAGAAGAACCGAGGTAAATCCGTAAACACGTGACCTGGCACCAATCCCGTATTCGGGCAGACACGATGTCGATGAGGGATGATCAAAAGAATAAATAGAAAACACGAACCAACGCAGGTATGGTAATAATAAGATAGTATTTACTAAATGAAAACGACAAAAAAAATATTACAAATGAAAAAAAATAAGATTAGGTACGACGACAATAAATTTACGTGTTGCTTATTTAGCGACCGACGAACGACAACGATCAAGACGGGCGTTGCCCGTTTTACAACGACAAAAATGAAAAAATAAAGAATTTTAATAATTAATAATTAACAATAATAAAGTACAGATAAACACACAAAAATGATAATTTGCATAACACACGAGTACATAGAGCGACAATTTTAATTACAACGGGAATAGATATATTATATACAATTTAATTGGGAAAAAACGGAAAAAGAATGATACGGCCCGTTGGCGTCAGCATAGAAGCCATAAGTGAGCGTTGAATATATTCATTGCGCAAACATCACCGCCCACTTTGAAGGGATGCCTTCAAGATATTGGTAACGGGCATAATTTTACTGCAGGACGCAACAAAGAACCCGTGGAAGTATCAACAGTAGCTACCCGCGTGATATTATCGTTACCGGGATATATCACACGTACTCGACCAAGGCGCCATTGTAGTGGGTGAGTAGCTTCCTTCAATAGTACCAGATCCTAACCATTCATTACGATTCTGAAGGGTTAATAAATATTTGGATTTCCAACGTGACCAAAAATGCCTGTTTAAATCGGCAATCAAACACCATCTTTGTATCTTTGACAATGGTATCGTCTCTAACGAAGGTTCTGGCAGGTTGGTTGTTGGTTCCATCGTAAGGAAATGGCAAGGAGTTAAATCATCATAATCCGTTGGATCATTACTGAGTGGGCATAAAGGCCTCGAATTTAACGTTGCTTCTATTTGAGTTAGAAGAGTAGTGAGTTCTTCATTTGTCAGATTGTGTGAACCAACAGAGCGCAATAAAAGCGATTTAGTAGACTTAACCCCGGCCTCCCATAAACCTCCAAAATGGGGTGAGGCGGGGGGATTAAAAAACCAACGAATATGTTGTTTTGACAAGTGTTGATGAACTTTTTCTTGAAACGATTTCGAATGTGTCAGTTCTTGAATCGGAGTTAGTAGTCGAGCTGCGCCCACAAAATTAGTGTCACAGTCACTATGTATCTCCTTAATCGGTCCACGTCGAGCTGCAAATCGAGTCAATGCCATTAGAAATTTTTCGGTAGAAAGATCTGAGCTTACTTCTAGATGGATTGCCTTAGTGGTTGTACATACGAAAAACAAATATACGCGGTGGTTGAACACATACGACGACCACGAGATTCCTTTAAAGTCAAAGGACCCACATAGTCCACTCCGCAAATAGCAAACGGTTTTATTTGTTGTATACGATATTTGGGCTTGTCGTGCCGATTGAATCCAATAATTCTGTTGCAAATGAGCTTGAAGCGCTGTTGATCCAGGATGCTTCAGCCGATTATGATGATGATCAATAAGCAATTCTGTGAAGCGATGACGCGATGGGAGTAAAAGAGGATGTTTGTGGGCATATGATAGGTCCGAATTTTGGAGTCGACCGCCCACTCTGATAAATCCATTTTCATCGACAAACGGGTTTAAAGAGCGTATATTTTTTGAACAACGTGAATTTTTTAATAACTGTACTATTTCGTCTGAATAAGAGTGTTGTTGAACATAATAGATCAAAGCCAATAATGCATGTGCTCGTTCACCTGCCTCAACAGTAGTTGTGTATGAAGTTGAACGACGTAACGTAGAAAATCGAAGACAGTAAGCAATGATGTTAAAAATTGTATTGAGTGATGAGAAACGACCAAAAAGTTCATGAATTAAACATTTCGTATTTATTAATAGAACAGTACATTTTCGTGCTTCATGAGTTACATCACTATTAGTTTCCGGTGAACATGGAACGAACGATGGCCAAGTATTCGGTGGATTTTTTAGATAGGCAGGTCCCGTCCACCACAGTGGATGTTGGAGTAATCCCTCTGGGTAGAGGCCACGTGAAGCACAATCAACGGGGTTGTCCGCGGTTGGCACGCACTGCCATATAGATGGGGACGTAAGACTCTGGAGTTGGCTCGTTCGATTCGCAATGAAGGTGCTCCATCGGTGAGGAGACGACTGGATCTAAGACAGTGCCTTCAAGGAGTCAGTCCAAGCATACATGTTTTGGATTTCTTCTAACGGCGAGAGGAGTTCATGAACGTAACTCAACAATTTTGCGGCCAATAGAGCTCCACATAACTCTACGACAAAAAAAATATTACAAATGAAAAAAAATAAGATTAGGTACGACGACATTAAATTTACGTGTTGCTTATTTAGCGACCGACGAACGACAACAATCAAGACGGGCGTTGCCCGTTTTACAACGACAAAAATGAACAAATAAAGAATTTTAATAATTAATAATTAACAATAATATAGTACAGATAAACACACAAAAATAATAATTTACATAACACACGAGTACATAGAGCGACAATTTTAATTACAACGGGAATAGATATATTACATACAATTTAATTGGGAAAAAACGGAAAAAGAATGATACGACCCGTTGGCGTCAGCGTGGAAGCCATAAGTGAGCGGTGGTTATATTCATGGCGCGAACAACAATATTGAATGGAAGAAATACTTGATGGGTCAGTCTTATGATGGAGCGGCTAATATGAGTGGTCAGTATAATGGTCTATAGGTAAAAATCATTGCACAAAATCCACATGCTTTGTATATATGGTGTTCGGCACATAAGCTTAACTTAATCGTTAGTCAAGCTGTTGGTTCATGTCTAAATGCCATTGACCTTTTTGGGAAGTTGGAAAAAATGTTTACTTTTATATCAGGAAGTAAAAAAAGAGCAGCTATTTTCAGAGAAAAACAGAAAATATTATACCCTTAAAAACAAATACGATCATTAAAATGTGTGGATACCACACGGTGGATGTCTCATTCCTATGCATTGACTACAATCCTCGATACTTATTATGCAGTGTATTTAACAATTGAAGAAGTCCAAAGCTTAGAACGTCTGATTACATACTTGGTAGTGAATGTCTAGGATTACTTTCATATATACGAGGTTAGGTTAGGTTCGTAACATCATATAGATTTATAATAACTGCTTTTACTTTTAAAACTATTTTTGATGTACTTGAACCTTTAAATCGAATACTACAGTCACGTGATATAGATATACTATCTACGGTATCTGTAATAAACAAGGTAAAAAATATAATTCAGTTGTATAGAACAGATAAAAAATTTAATAAAATTATTGAAGCAATTAAAGTCTTTATAGAAACTTGTGAAATTGAAAATTTTACCCCATTGGAAAATGTGCGATCACGAAAAAAAAGAGTTCCTCGCAAAGCAGATGAATTATGCCAAGATGAGACAGAAGAAGACCCTTTAAAAAGATTTAAAATTGATACTTTTTATTTGGTATTAGATTTAATAATAACTCAGATAAATAAATAGATTTACAGATAATAATTTAGAAATTATGAAAGATTTATCTTTGCTTTCTATTAAAAGAATCAATGAAATTAAAATAAATTCTGACAGCATTCCAAAGGATGCCTTCAAATCTATCTGCTCTGTTTATCATACATTTTTAAATATTAATGATGTTAAAAGAGAATATGAACAGTACATACAATCAGATTTTAATATAAGTAACAAATTACCCGAGTATTTACATCCTTGTTTAAGTGATACTTTAAAGAATACCTCAGATTATTCAGATGATGAATTTATGTCACAAGAATCATTAAAAATATTTCAAAATTCTCTAAGTTTATTGTGTGTTTACAAGGAATTTTGTTTAAACGGATTCAAAACAATTTTCCCAAATTTATTTATGCTGCTAAAAATTGGCGTTACACTACCTGTATCAAGCTGCTCACCTGAAAGAACTTTTTCTAAACTTTAACTAGTCAAAACCCGATTAAGAAGCACTATGGGAGAAAACCGATTAGAAGATTTAATGCGTATTACCTGTGAATCGGACATAGAAATTAATATAGAAGCTGTTATTGATAAATTTGCTTCAAAAAGTATAGTTTTAACTAAAGATCTAAAATATTAACTAACTTAAATCAAAAATATATAAAAATATAATATAATATGTATTATAATATTTAATAGCATAAATAAAACAGTTATTATAAATAACTATTTAATAAAATGTTATTTTATTATGTTCAAATATATTTACTATTGTCTTTTGAAAAAATATGATGAATTTGTAATTAGATGTAGGAGTATGTGGGGGGTTTAGCCTCCCACGGGTCTGTTTGAATTTTTTTAGGGGTATGTGGTGTGTTACACTTATATTTTACCTAGTCTACCCGAGTATTTTTAAACTACTTCGGCGCCACTGAATTTACCACTATATTCATATTTTGTACCACGATAATATAAAATATAAATTATATAACCGTGGGTAATTTGTAAAAATTATTCACCATTAGCTCGTTATCAGTTTATACACAATATTATTTCTGTGATGGGCGATTTAAATCGATTTTTTTGGTCGATTTAATCGATTTTAAAATCGATTCAGCCCGGCCGATTTTATTGTCGAATCGAATTTATTTAGTCCGATTTTTAGTCCGATTTTCTTTTTTTTTATGCTAAAATAAAATTTATTTTCCTTGAAATTTTTTTTATTCCCCAATGCCGCAGACACTGTTGGACACACGTCCCCCCCCCACTACCTACTGACTACTACACATGAATGATGAAACCAAGTTGCGGTGCCGCGTTCGCTCCACTGCCTCGGTCTTTTACGTTCCGGCCGCTTTTGCGATCTGCACGCTTTTGGTCTGTCCGTAAGTATCGCTCTCCTGTGAAAACCATACTGTGAAAGTGTGAAAAGTAATATCCTCGTGGTCGCCGTGTTTGTATATAAACTTTGAAGTTTGAAAGAATTTTGAAATTTAAATTCTCACGCCATTGTCAAGTTTGAAGTTCGTTTTACATTTGCAATGTCTGTTTTGTGGAATTATTTTAATAAATTGGAAAACGGTGGTAAGTGTAAGTTGTGTAATGCGGAGGTAAAAACATGTGGCAATACGACAAACCTCAAACAACATCTTAAACGTAAACACCCATCTTTTAATTTATCTTCTATATCTGGGAAATCTTTCAAGTCGTCAGACACTCATGGTCATGAGTTGGAAGTGGAAGAGAATATAGATGATCCTCGAATTGTTCATAAATCCATGGTAATTTTTATAATTTAATTATTGATATGTTAATATTTGAATAAACATACACACATGTCACATATGTTTATGACTTGTTCTAATTTTTAATTATAGTTTGGTACACAGTCAACGTTAGATGCGGTGATCACATCACGACCAGTATCTCAACGTTCAGAATCTGACTGTGATATCGAAGAGCAGAGAATCAGTTTCTGTGGTATCAAATTATACTTCGGCTAGTGAATCATCCTTGAGTAGACGATTTACACAACCTACAATTTCTCAATCAATCAAGGAATTGAGATCCTATGAAAGTCAGTAACATTTAAATATTTATAAGTAGTAAAACAATTTTTTAGTCATAAAATTATTTTTTATTATGTTATTATTTTTTTGCAAAAGTTGAAAATGTTGAAAATATTTTTGCAAAAAATAGGTAATTTTAAATTTATTAAATTTTTATTAACAAATTATTGACTTTTCAAGCTACTAGTGTTAACATGAATATTTTTCATTTTTCATTCATCCTAATTATTAAAATATTAATACTTTTTTTTAGGAGGTGGTGCCAAATCTTTATGTATAACTAATTCATTGGTCTATATGTTGGTCAAGGATAATATGCCACTCTCATCAACAGAAAAATATGGTTTCAAATATTTTATGAATAAAGTAATACCGATGTATAAAGTACCGTCTAGGAAAACTATTACTCAACTTATAAATTCCAAGTATAATATATTATCATCTCACATTAAAAATAAATTATCATTAATTGAAAGTATTACAATAACCTCAGATATATGGACCGATACTTTAAATACTAAGAGTTTTCTCGGTATGACGGCTCACTATTTAAGTATATGTAAATTAGAATTAAAAAGTGTAACACTAGGTGTTTTATTTAGAGCTTGATGAGCGTCATACATCTGATAATATCGTTGGGTGGATTAAAGAATTGCTTAATAAATGAGGGATTGAAAAAGATCAGGTTTTTTTTAGTAGTAACTGACAATGGCTGTAATATTAAACATGCCAGTGGCGCAACCAGGGGGGGGGGGGGTCCCCGGGTCCGGACCCCCCCTTGAACCGTGTCGTATCTTTCTAAAACAATA
>JAIUCT010002256.1:0-16359 GCA_021307375.1 Tetraneura akinire | reverse complement strand
TCATTACCATGTATTTACCATGTAAATATTATGCTTTTTTATTATGAATATGTTTAAATTTGGTAAACTAAATAAAAATTAGCAAAATTGCAAAATTGTAAACATTTTTTTTATATAAAGAAGTATATTAAGTTGTATTTTGTATTATTATATGTTATCTATACTCGATTCAGAATAAGATCGGTAGCTGGCGGCGAAGAGTTTTCGTTCGTTTCGGTCAGAGGTTTCCACTTCCTAATCGCCCACCAATTTGCATTCGATACTTACAGCGCTGCGTTACAATCGTGGCGAGTAGGTGTTATACAATTTATTCATTCCTCCGTACGTGCTCGTTTTTACGTGTTCTCGCATAGTGCATTTATACGTTTCGAATTTTTTTAATTTTTAAACTTGTAAATATATTGACGAAATTTTTTTAATTTGTAAATATGTATATTGACGAAATTTTTTAATTTTGTATGAAATAATTTTTACCTGTGTAGTATAATAAATAGAATGTTTGTAATATATTTAAAAATGGTTAAAATTATAAAAAAAGGTTTTTATTTAATTATTATATTTAATAAATTTATAATCCTTATTATAATTGTATTTAATATTACGTAAATACATTACAATCGATACGTACGTAAGCATTCGTCTGTGTACACTACACATGACGCGGCGTACGAAACAATTCAGTACCGCACGGCGCGTGACAGTCATTGAGTGGGCACAATGTATTTTAAATTATGTGAACACGTTAATTGTCATTACTAGAATAAACGACGCTCCCGTAAAAGTTGTGGCGCTAGGCACCCAACTTAAATCGACGCCACGCCCATGCGCAGAAGTTGGCCGGCAACTACCGATCTTATTCTGAATCGAGTATATATCCTAACCCAGATAGCAAAATGTCAATATTATAACATTATTATATCATTACTTAAGTTATGACTAATATTATTAAAATATTATTATCTCAGTATAAACCCATAAAAATAATATTATTATAATAATATAGTAATATTATTTGGCCAAGTGTGAAATATTATTATACATTACTTTTACATTATAATAAAAATAATATAAAAACATTATAATATTAAAAAAATTATATTATATTATTATAAAAAAAATAATACAATAACATTATTAAATATTTAATGCATGAATATATTCATGCAATAATAATAATAATAATAATAATAATAATAATAATAATAGTAATAGTAATTAATATTATTACTATTAATTAAATGCGAACCACGGAATAGATTGCCAAACAGTGAACAGTGAATAGGAAATTATCGATTATGGATAGTCTGTCGGGATAAAATGAATATTATAATAGAATATATACCAGAAATCATCGTTGTTGTTGCATAAATTTTTACATAAATTCATATAAATATATATAAAAAACAAAATTGTATACATAAAATTTAAGTGTAAGATTAACATTATTTTGTTTTATTTCTAAAAGCAGCTCCAGCAATATAAATTTTAAT
Organism: Tetraneura akinire; assembly: GCA_021307375.1. Taxonomy (NCBI): domain Eukaryota; kingdom Metazoa; phylum Arthropoda; class Insecta; order Hemiptera; family Aphididae; genus Tetraneura; species Tetraneura akinire. The sequence goes on along the minus strand of JAIUCT010002256.1, from coordinate 14,869 downwards.
GGGTGCCTCAATTTCAGAATTGATCGTGTTTTGAAATGTCTTTGTTTTTCTGATAACTTCTGAAAATCAAATATATTAATGTTACATAGACAGAAATAATTGTAAATATATCTATATCACATGAAATATGTTATTAATTGTTTTAGAAGATAATAGAGTTGAACAATTATTTATAGGTGAGATATAAAACATAATAATAAATGCTTATATTTAAATCAAATTACTGCACAAATAAAAATTGTTCATATAGGTGTAAATTTAATGCCATAAAAATAAGTTAAAAAAAAGTATTAATACTTAAAATGTAATGGAGTATTTAAATGATATTAAAATTATAAAAAATCTGCACTTAATATTATAAATTATTGACACTTTTGTAAATAAATCATAAAAATTAAGTAAATGAAGACAAATATTTTCCTATTTAATGATAAAGTATTTCATATTTAAGTTAAATAATACCAATCATAATACAATGATATAAAGCGCGATATTCTTACCAAAAATTACTGAACAAGATATCAAAGTTGAAAAAATTTTCTTTTTTTTCTGTCCAACATAACTGTACTCTTTTAGTAGTTCATCTTCAAATAATTTCCTTAACATCTGGCGTACTGTTGAGGTTAATGTTTTCCTAGTTAAACGTTTAAGTCCATTAACCTACAAACAAAATAATAAAAAATATAATATATATATATATATATATCTGTGTTAATACATACTACATTTAATCTAAACATTTTATCTTGCAATTTATTTTCAAAATCCAAAAGTTCTTCTTCATTAGAAATGGGAAGCAAAGTTTCAAAATCATCATTATTTTGATTATACATCAATGTAGTTTCATTAGTTACTTCTTTATTAATTTTCAAAATAGTTTCTGTCATAACTTCATCCATATGGTGTTGCTTTTGAGCTAAAGTTTCAATATCATATCTAACCTTTAAAACTACAGTTAATATTCTTTTCACTATATCTAAAATAAAAATGCACAAAAATAAAATAAATGTATTATTGTAGTAACAAATTTTTAAAATCAAACCTAAAGTTGTGTTTTCTATTGAAGATGAGTTTTGGGATGTATCATTTTTACATTTTTGTTTTATTTTGGATGATGTAGTTGTATTCAATGTAGAAGTTAATGTATTTATCATAGGTGGTGATATTTGTAAGCCAAAATCTATATATGTATAAGTAATAAATAAAAAATTAGGAAATATACATACATTTTTTTTTTATAAAAATTGACTGATTTAATATAAAATAACTGCTATCAAATTAATACTAGTTTATTTATAGTATAATATAGTTTTGTTTTTATTTAGTGAATAAGTAGTTAATATTATTAAAAATAATTATATACATTACACATACATCCAAATAGAAGTAAATTGTTTCATATAAGTAAATTTTCAAAATAAAATCCTATACTAATTTAAAGATAAATTATTGCAATATTTTAAAATAAATTAATGTCTTTGTGTTAAAATATACTTTAATTATATATATAGTCTCACCTGATGCAGAGGAAAAATTTATTAATTCCTTTTCAGCATTGTCATTGTTGTTAACATTTTCTTTTGTAACTTTGAACGGTGAAGATATTGTTTGATATACTTCAACATTTGTATCTAATAAAACATTTTACATATAAAAAATTAGATCATAAAAACCATAATCACAAATTACCATTGAATTCCTTGAATGATGGAGAACAATTATTCATAGGTTGTTGGTTATATTTATAACATTTTTGATCTACTAGAAAATTTTAATTATTATAAATCATATTAACTATTCAATATAAAATTGTATGTATAATATTCTAGTAAAAGATTGATAGTTGTAATGAAGATTTTAAAATAAAAATAATGAAATATAAAAACCAATTAAAGAAAAATAACCTTCGTCAGACGAACTACTTAAATCATAAGTAAGTTTTCTTTTGACTCTTGAATTACATTTTGAACTAGATATTTTTTCAAAATTAGTAGTGTCAAGGTTAACTTCATTATTATCCTGTTTTCCCTTATTATAATCTAAAATTAATAATAATCTATTATTATAATTGACTTGTGTGAATAATTTATACAAATTTTATTGTTGTAAGTTTCAATACTTAAGTTTAATAAAGTAATAATACTAATTTGTACTAATAAGTAATAATACTTTTAGTAATTGATGATCTAATTTAATTATTTTAAACTTTTAGTACCTGAGCATTTAATATAGTATTATTTTTATTTTATAAAGCTATTTAATATTAGTAATATAATACTTTTCGGTGAATAGATTGGAGGATCAATAATTGATTCGGTTTTTCTTTTTTTGATTGAAATACCATCTTCTGTTGATGATGATAAATCAGAAGTCTTTTCGGCCTTTTTTAGTTTTATTCGGGCATCTTGTAGAGTAGCTATAGCATTAAATTAAAAGAAAAATTAAATGTAAGTGTAAATTAAAAAAAATATAATTAAATATTTTTAATAATACATAAATAATTATCCTATGTAATAATTACCTATGTTTTTTTTTATAACTCTTGAAGGATAAAAAACAAAATCATAGTTATTGGGAAATGAACGACGTTCAATATGTTTTTTTGTGTTTTTTTTAGGCCATGCAGAAGTATTCTTTTTCACCCAATGACTAGGAATAGCTTCAATTGAGTTATCATTGAGAAAATATACAATTGTCCACATTTTTAGTCCTGAAAAAAGTTATGTAGTTAGAATAATAAGGTAATTGTTAATATAAACATACGTGATATTTACATATATAGGTAGGTAACCAAAATATTACTTCATGTATTATGTATAAAGTTAGTATTTTCTATTGAATCATAGAATAAGAAATTTATTATTTAATTCTCAATGAAAATCTAAATATTATTATTATTATTATTATTAATAAAGACCTAATAACTTAAAAATAATAAAATACAATTATTTTTATATTCATAAAAAAAAACTTAAATATTAAACTTTATTAAAAATAATTAATAAATCATTCTTAAATAAATATAAAATTAATAAATCATAAATACCTATCAATTAAATTATTTATTCACTGAATATTTTAAAAATTAAAGTAATTACTTATTTTGTGCTTTAAAAATATGAATTGAATGTTTATAAATTACTATATTAATTAAATATAAAAACAGAAAGAAGGTATATAATAAAACTAAACTGAGTGTAACAATGGAATACTAATAAGATAATTACTGTAAGACAAAATTACAACTTTTTTCTTAACTTCTGAAATATTCCAGCATTTTAAAGAATTTGATAATTTCTTCACAACGTATATTCCTAAATAAGATGACTTAATAGGTGTAGAATATAAATCATGCTGCTCTTTAAATTTTCTACCAATTAAAATTGGACGGCCAGTAGTTTTTGAATGAGCAATATTAACCAGTTTTACATACTCATTTTTAAAAGTACAAAAATATGAATCTTCAATAATATTGCATTTTATCTTAAAATTTCCTAAAATTAATGTATTAAATTGTGGATTTGTAGTGTTATCCAATAACGGGCCAAAATTATGTGTTCCTAATAATGACATCTTTATACTTCTATCAGTATCTTCTATTTTAGATTTTAAAAGATCTCCTTCATTATATCTTACTATAACTTGTTCTAATGGCTTATCGGGTTTTCTAAGCATACTTTTAATCACCTTCATATAATTCTCAAATGGGAATGTACTACAATTGTCTAATGGACCATATTTCTTGTAATCTTCCACTAAATGAAGTAACCCATGTATATTATGAGACATTAAATATTCACCATAAATTTGCCCAAATGTTTTTACAAAATAATTTAATAATTCTTGAGCATAATCTACTAACGACTCAAAATCTGGACTTAAAAGAATGATCATTGCAATATTTAAGGACATAAAATTCTTAAAACATCTATCGTTGACTACACCTTTTAAAATAATTGGCCCAACATATACCAGAAAAGTTCTGAATTCAGTTGCTTTCCAGCGGGGCACCTCTTCTAATCGTCTGGGTTTTCTAGAAAACTCACAGGTAAAATTTGATTTTAAATTTAAGATTAAATTTGATAATTCAACAATTTTCCATGAAGGCAATCTTACACATAGTGGTCCTTTCATCCATAATAAAATCAATTTTTTGGTAACACCAAGACATACCATATGCATATAATCAAGTGAGAAATTATTTACTATGTCCACACCAGGAATTTCAGTCACGTGCGAATTATCAATTGTGGCCAAATGGTGCCTCTCTTGTGATCTATTCATGTATCTCATATGTGTTCTGTTTCGTGGTTGTCTGTTAGGTGCACAATAGGGAAAACACATACGATTTGATTTATATTCTCCTTCAATTTCACAGCGCGAACAAGAAAAAAAACCGTTGTGTGATTTAATTCGTAAGACAAATGCTCTAGCTGGAGTATCACAACAAAACACATCAATAATAACTTTATACAGTTTACTTTGAATTAAAATACCGTTTGAAACTAAAAATTTTGCTTCATTTACAAAATCATTTAAATATTGATTACTGTCAGAAGGCTTTTCTGTTCCAAAGTATAATCCTACTGGAAAGACTGTACTTGAATTTGGTCTTATATATGCTAATATAGGATAAAATTGGTTAGAATTGCTTTTAGAAATTGGTAAACCATCAATTCCTATTACTATTTTAATTTCTGGTAATAGAGTATTATCATGTGATAAATGACGCAATATACCAGTTGCGATCCCAAAATGATGATATTTGCCTGGCTGAACATCTCGAATATTTTCTTTTTTTATTGGTTTAGTGTGTAAAATTGTTCTTGCATCTTTGGGTAACTTGGAGAAACATTGATGTTTTCTTAGTATAAGTGTTGCGGACGTAAGGTGACCGAGCTCAAATCACGACGCACAACACAATTTAAAAGGATATATATATAAATATATATATATCAAGTTTATTAAATTAAATAACTTAACAAACAATGTGATTACAATAATAAATATTATTGTAATCAGTAGTAAATACTACTAGTGTATTAATATAATTAATACATGTTTTAAATAAAACATAAAAAGAGTTCAAATGAACTTAATAAAAATAATATTAAATAATATTATATCAATCGCACGGATCGCAAAAGCTCGGATTCGAATACCGTACGACGACTAACGAGCAGGCGGCGGTAGCGGTGGTTCACCGATCATCGCCGCCGTCGATAAACGTAACTTTGCTCAAACCAGTATTTGCATATAATTCGGGTAGTCCCGTCTTAATACGCAAATAGGAACTGTAGGCCGTCAGAGTGGACGGGTGGAATATGACAGGCGTGAAACACGACCGTGTCATAAGTAATAGGCCATTTAAGGCTGTATGTGGAATTTTATATAGTAACGCCCATTGAGCTATATCAATATCTATAGAATTAAATACATAATTGTCTGATGTACTATTAGAAGACATACTATCAGAATCATTAGATAATTGATAATTAATATTAATATTATATTCATGGTTAAAATGCTCCAAATCATTTATATCTGAGGTAAAATTGGTTAATTTAGGAATTTTTTCACCATCAATACTATAATTATTATTATCAAAACAATTATTTTCTTCAATTGCAGGTACATCATTATTATATCTATTATCTGAACTCGAAAAATAATTGTAAGTATCTAATTCTTCTCTCTTTCTTCTTCTTTTTGTGCGCTGACTAATATTTTTTGATCTATTCATATTATAATTATCCTATATACCTACCTTAAACTAAAAGACCAAAAAACTAACTATAACATTTAAAAATATATAACTGAATGTCCAATTTAGAAACTATAAAAATTTGAGTATTTTATATTTATTGTAAAAATACCTAGGTACCTATATAATAATATATATTTATTAACAGTTAACTTGCAACAACTAATTAACGAAAAAAAACACGTAATTCATTTAAAAAATAATAATTACAATAACCTTAATGGAAACCTTGATATTTTGACCATAATAAAATTATCACCGAAAATTTAAAATATACAGTCGTGCGCCATAGATATTATTATTAATTAAGTAATTTTATATAAATTAAAATATTTCTACAAATCATTTTTGGTAATAATTATACCATGAATATTAATTATGTACCTAATAACCTATATTTTATATCTATCTAAATAGTAATAATAGGTATAAGTATAATTAAAAAATTAAATATTTTATAATATTTCATTATGATTATAAATCGTATATATTTTACTTACTTCAAATCTCGTTACCTATAAGCCGTTAGCCTATAATTGACTTTTACTGTTCAGTGTTCACAGGCAAACAAGATGTCGGATGAATCACGATTCACAAATGCAAAACGCAAAAGTAAAATAAAAATTTTAAAATAATTCGTAAACACAACAATGTTAGGTTAGGTAAACAAATAAATTCACATTTTGTCTTGTAATGTTAAACAATATAAAAGTAAAAACATGTGATATTCGTGCCATGGAGTATATAAACGGTGTGCACATAGATAGAAAATTATCCGTTAGTCGCTGTTACCAGTATGGCGGTATACTGCTATAATAGTATGTACTATGTAGGGTTTTTCCTATATATTATTCATATTCACTAATACAAAATAATGCTTATTTTATTAATGAAATTTAAAAACAATATTATATTTATAACACTACTATATTGTAATGTAACAATCTTCATAAATTCATAATAAAACAGCAACCAAATTATTATGTTATATACACTACGACCTATGTATAGTATAGATGCAGTATGTTTATTTTATTTTTTATTTTTTATACTTTATAATTTTATATTCATATTTCGTATAGGTATAGGTATTATAATATATTGTATTTCCGATTTCGTATATTCGTATTCGTTGATATTTTTATATTATGGTTTATGGCTAATAGGCGCATTGACAACTCGGCCGTCGTCGTGTCGTGTCGTGTTAAATACTATTTTATAATAATTTATATGTACAATGTACAACAAATGAACAATAACTACGAGTCTACGAATTATATAAAGATTTTTCAAATTATGTTATTATTATTATTACAAATTTACAATAATATTGTGTACAAAGTTTTACTAATAAAACAATTGAATATAAGTATAACTATATATTACGCACCATACTACCTAATTAATAATATAGTTTTAATTTATAACTTATAAACAGTAGAATACTAGAGTAGAATAGACACTCCTCTCATTTTTCTTTAAACAATCGGCACAAATGCACAATAATTGACGTAGGAACGGAATAAATAATTAACTTGTTAATAAATTACACAATATTAAATTATATTTAAATATAAATTTCACCTATTAGCTGTTCCCTATTATTATATTATTATTAACCATTATTGATTATTATTAATATCATATTTTATTTATAATATTATTTTAAAGATAATTTAATAATAATATTGTAATATTTTTTTTTTTAGCAAAAAAAAAATATTATAAGTTTATTGTAATAAAAATGATATTATATTATTATATTAATATTATTATTTTCTTAATTAATTAATAATATTATTTTAATATTTATTTGTAATTACATTAATAATATTACTAAAATAATGTAAAAAAAATAATACTATTTTATTTTATTAATATTATTTCAAATATAATGAAATAATAATATTTTAGTATTATTATCATTACAATTTTGCTATCTGGGTAACTATTTCATAAGATTATGTAGTTTTATAAGATGGTATTATATTGATAGTTTAAAAATGTTTGATACATATGTATATATGTACCTATTAAAATTGTAATAATTATTATATTTTTATGTGCCTATGTACTATTAATATTATACACATAATTTTTAACATCTTAAAAATATTAGTAAAAATATTTTTGAATTTTAAAATTATCTTTTTTTATCTAGATAAAAATGAGTTTATCTAGATAAATCCTTCTGGTTCATCTTTTATCTTTATCTAGATGATTTTTTTCATGTTATCTTTTATATTTATCTAGGAAAATTTTTAGTTATCTAATCCCAACACTGCTAAAGATTATTCTAATATTTTGATATTATGTTAAGTCATATTTAAGTATACATCAGTAAAATTTTCAGACCTTAATACCAAAAATTGCCAATTTTATGAAACATTATATACGTAAAAACGAGAATTTTACGAAATATTCAAAGTCCTATATTTTGTAAAAAAATTTATAAAAATGGTTCCAAAATTGTACTACATAGTAGCTATGTGAACACCCAAAAAAATTTTCAAGTCTCTATCTTGAAAATTTCTTGAATGACGCCCGATTCACAGTTTCAGACATGTACCGACAGATACCTTACAGTACCGTTCCGCAAAATATTTTAATTTGGGTTTAAATATAGGTAATTCACATTTGAACGTTCCGGTCCGTTCAGACAGCGTCCGCCCGACATTCCCCGCGAGAATGTGTTGTCGGAACGGCCCGTGTCTGAACGGGTCTGAACACGTCTGACTGATATGTGTGAATGACCAACAGACAAATTTTATCCGTCTGCCGTCATTCGCTGGCACATTCGGCATTCTGGCATTCAGTAAACACCATATTTTAATTCTTCGTGGTCAGTTAACTGTTTGTACAACGTAACGAATTCTCCCTCGATGTGCCGTTTTAACAAAATTTCATGAACCCGTGTTCTTCGTTGTATATTTTTTTGTTTCTCTTCATCTAGAGCAATAGCAATCATATTCAAATCACAATTCGTAAATTGTTTAAACATATTTGAATGGTACAAAGTTGTTGAAAACGAAACGATGTTTGATCGAACACTTTCGAAGTGTGAGTGCAGTATGTCTGTGTTGGAACGGTACGGTACGATGTCTGTCGGTACGTGTCTGACAAGTGTGAATCTTTATGGTGAAATATCGAAATCGTATTCGTCAAAATTTAATTTTTCGTGAAAAATGCCGTTTTTCGTCATTTTTCGTCGTTTTTTCTACCGCTTAGGGTCAATTTTGAGAAATTCGAAAAATGACCTAAATAAAGTTTCATCTACATCCTTTTTTACATCTGAAACTCGTGAAAATCGAAGCATTATTTCGGATGGCAAAAGTGTTTTCAGAATATTTATTTTTACGTATGGATTCTAAGATTTTCGTTTTACTAAAAATATCAACTTAAAACAGCTATAAAAAAAATATTGAGACTTGGAATTTTTTTAATATTTCAGTATGATGTTAAATAATATGTAAGTATACATCAGTAAAATTTTCAGACCTCAATACCAAAAATTGCCAATTTTATTAAATATTATATACGCAAAAATGAGAATTTTACGAAATATTCAAAGTCCTATATTTTGTAAAAAAATTAACCAAACGGTTCCAAAATTTTACCACATATATATAGTAGCTATGTGAACAACCGATAAAATTTTCAAGCCTCTAATTTAAAAATTGCCTGAGTTATCGTGAAATATAGAAATTTAAATAAAAAAATAAAAATAATAAATATTAAATAGCTATAAAATAAAAATTGAAACTATGGATTTTTCTAATATTTTAATATAATGAATTCAGACTTAAAAAAAAAAATTAAAAAAAAAAACGGCGTTCACCCATCTTCTGTCGATGCCTGGTTACGGTGCTTAACATCGAGATAGCGTTTGTGAATGTTCGCCGACTACACCCATAGACGTATACATCTAGATGGAACATTCGGTATGATAACGCGTGGAGATATGTGGAGCTTGTTCCGAGGATCGGGTGTTCGTGAAATTTCGGCACATGCTTTAAAGCAGGAGCACTCTAATTGGTTGTCCTCAGAGCGGGTTTATTTCTCTCACTTTTATGATAAAATATAATCTATCTCTCTTAGCTATCTTGGCACGACCACGTCTCCCGGTTCTCGGGGCAAATGTTCCGTCTAGATGTATACGTCTATGACTACACCACACGCGTCTCCCATAGAGCCATTTTTTTGTGAATGCCATTTTTTTCATAATATTTTCATTTAAACTAAAAATTTCAACTTTAAAAAGCTATAAAAAAAATTGAGACTAGGGATTTTTCTATTATTTTGAATTAATGTTAAGTAATATATAAATATATAATTTAACTATATTAAAGGATTTAAAGAAAATTCTTTTAATATTTTAACAACAGTATTGCCTAAAATTTCACATGTTAATTTAGGTTCATAATTGGTATTAGTATTACAATTTTGAATATTATCCTCAATAGAATCAAAAAATTTATTTTGTTTACACACATAAGTATGACAGTATTTTTTTTAATAAACAATTGTTTTTTTTGTTCTAAAAGTTTGTCAATTCATATTGAAAATCAATGTTATGTTGAATTGGATCAGGCTAGGAGAAGTAATGTTTTAATGTTTGTATTGTTTTTTTAACCTATTATTGAATGTTATTTAAATTAATAATTATTGTATAAAACAATTTCAAATTTGTATTATTTATTTAAACTATTTTTTTAGCCAAAATTGTCAATAAATATCAAAGGGAACATGGTAGGTAATAAATATAAAAAGTATTAAAATGTATAATGCTATTTATATACATTATACTATTATAGACTAGTTTTAATGGGAAGTACAGATTATTTAAACTTAATTATTCTACTTAATCACATGGTGTGTATACTTTCTTTAAGTCCATTTGCCAGGATGCAGTAACCGAAAAGAAAATAATATAATATTTAATTTAATTTAATTATTTATTTTAAAAACGTATATATTTTTTAAAATGCCTGTTAAATGTGAAGTGTGTAAAAATAGTGGAAGAAATATTAATCATAAATGATAAATTCGTAATAAAAAACTCTTACCATTGATTATGTATTTATAATCAATGCTCTTACTAATGAATTTTTTTATTTAATATTTTTATGTGTAAAGACTGTAATGTACTAATGTGTAATTATAAATGTTTAATGTTTAATGTTTATGTTTCAATTTTTAATAATAATATCAGGGGGTGGACACTCTCATAAAATAACACGGCCGCCCGAAAATCGGTCCGACATTTTGTTGTTGCACCCATGTTAACCAGTCATTGAAACGAAAAATTATTTTGTATTTATTGGCAGCACTTATGCCGTTGTATAAACATTGTGAATAAAAATTTTTTCACCAAGTTATAAAAACAAAATATTACCTGTTGAAGTTGATTTTATTACCTTATAGTTTTTCTAAATTATTTTTCAAAGCGCATATTAATAAAATAATAATTTGTTTTAAAATGCTTAGAGATTTATTATTAATTACTAGAAAAAAACAATTAAGTACAATAAGTTACATTTAGTTATCTTTTTATTTATCACGATTATAATATATATGGTTCACAATAAGAAATATTATAATTATACAATTTAATTGGTTATACCTATATATATTATATTGTAATTTCAAGCACATTTACATGTTTACAAATTTTAAATACAATATACTTAAAAATTACACAATTAACCATAATTTAGGTTCACAATAAGCAATAATAAAATTAAATACAAAAATATCTCATACAAAAAATACATACAAAGTAGATTAATAATATGATAAAAAATATTTACAAATAAAATGTAAAATTGAGGAAAAAATAGTTTTTATTAATTTATAATAATAATGATAATAACATTTTTATAAAACAAATTACTTAATAGCAGAGAGAAACTAAACAAGTAAACAGCACCGGTATGACGCCCAAGCGCGGCGTCGTAAGTCGTAACAAAAACGCGAGTGTGGTAGGTCGGAGGAGGAGTAGAATGCGCTTGTACAGTGCGAGCGCACTCCGGGGATAATATGACAAACGGAAAATTTCCTATATGTAACAAACTGCGGGGCAACAACAAAATGTCGGACCGAATTCAATATGGCTGAGAGTGTCCCTTCTGTATGTTCTGTGATAATATTATAATAAAAAATAAAAATAAATGGCAATAACTTATAACTTCATTAATTGATAAGAAATCAACGCAAAGTCAGAACATGACCATATCAATACGCGCATGCGTGATAAGAACATGGAGCCTAAAATTTTTTCCCGACGTGCAGATAAACGTGGCTTGACGGGCGAAGGCAAAAAGCACCACCCGACTCGCCGTTTAGGTCGAGCAACACGATTCGGTCGTCCCCACCGAGTCTCCTTTTCATAGTTGGATTGGAGGTTTCGGTGTGTACTAGCGCACCACCTAGGTTGGTGGCTGACTAGGAAGATAGATCGCGCCCGACATCGTTCGTACAGGTGTCGCACCCACGATTTAAGATATACAGGTTGGAACTCTGCGTATGAAAACAATCCCAAAATATGACCGGTAAATCTACTGTTGAAATCAGCTGTTAAACTAATGACTAGCGCGACCAGCGGAATTATTTGTAACTAGAACAACATGATTAATAATTATTCAACTTTAAAAATTCCCGCTTTTTTTGCAAAAGGTATTAAAATATTTACGTAATAATGAAAATGAATTAATTATCGGGTTTCATCTATCATTTTGAACTCTCTCTGATGGTCAATTTTTTGCTCTTACTTTTTAGTTTTTTACCCCTTATTAAATATCTTATAAGTTTAAACTTTTAAAGTGAAAAGTAAAATATAAACTATAGACTGAACACTGAAGTGTGAAAATGTGATTACTAATTATAAATAAAGTAAATAAATAAAACAAAACAAATAAACAATTTTATTAACAACATGATCTTTATGTTAATTTTTAACTAATTTTGATAATTTTTTTTTATTTTTATTTTCCTTTTTACTGCTTTGGTTTTGCATATAACTAAATTGTCTCATACGCATAATATGATAAAATGTTTGTTTGTTTGTTAACATTTCAATTTTATGGTTCTGGTTGGTACATGAAAACGATAATTATTAATCATATTGTTCTAGTTACAAATAATTCCGCTGGTCGCGCTAGTCATTAGTTTAACAGCTGATTTCAACAGTAGATTTACCGGTCATGTTTTCATAGACAGAGTTCCAACCTGTATATCTTAAATCGTGGTCGCACCATACGGGCCGTGTCAAGTTTCGTCAAATAATATACTGTAATATTTTGACTCTTTTACTTCATTCAAAATTTATTGTGTTATAATTTGTTTACAACAATCAATCAGTTCGTTTTGAATCTTAGGACTAATATAAGTTGATTTTGAATGAGTTGTTAAATGTTTTTCTAATGTAGAATCGCCACTTAGTATTCTATATTTAAGAAGTTCACGAAAATTTCCGGTATTAACAAAGGAATCATTATCTAAAATATTTTCTTGTTCACGATGCTCTCTAAATGGAATATTTTGACGACCAAGGAATAAAATAGATTCTACAATTGGTTTTAATCTTTTGCGATTTTCAATTGCTTGACTCAGTCTTTCATTGTTTATTAAATTAATTACATCTTTTATAGGATTATTAAGAAATTTTAAAAAATCATCTGCAATTTGGATAGCATTAATATGATAATTATTTCTGTTATGTACTTCCAAGTTGAAGTCCCCATCCTTCCCAGTTAAATTTGAAAATTTAGTCACAGGTTCAATAATAAATTTTTTTAAAGTAGTCATATTGTGTCTATACTCGATTCAGAATAAGATCGGTAGTCGGCGGCGACGAGTTTTCGTCCGTTTCGGTCAGACGTTCCACTTCCTAATCGCCCACCAATTTGCATTCGATACTTACAGCGCTGCGTTACAATCGTGGCGAGTAGGTGTATTATTATATTATACGATTTGTTCATTCCTCCGTGCGCGCTCATTTTTACGTGATCTCGCATAGTGCATTTATACGTTTCTTAAGAGGACACACACCAATAAATTTATACTAAAACTAGCTTTTCGCTAAACTGTATTTCTCTTGACTTATTAGTCATAAAATTAAAATTCGCATGTCATTAAAAAGAGGAGAACTTTATCTATTATCTCTCGTCAGTTTTTTTCTATATCTCAATTTTTTATAATGAAAATTATCCGTTACCTACACTGAAAAAAATATGTCCGTAATAATTAACAAAATGTTCTGTGAGATAATAAATAGTAAACTTAATCAAAATTCTGAAATTGGAACAAAGTATATACTTTGGAATTGCTAAGTAATTTTTAATTAGACAAATTAATATTTGTTAATTACTCTTTTGTAATAAGTAATAGTGATTCTGTTATAATTACAAATTAAAATGTTTATATTACATTTTATTATAAATTTGTAAATGTAACAAATCATTTTTGTTTACCTATCCAATTTAATAATTGATTAAAAATAGTTATACAAAAATTAGTAAATATAACATAGTAAACTTGTTATGTTGGTATTGTATAGTGCTAGGAACACGAAATTAATTAGAGACGGCAACAAAATATTTAGTAGTATTAACAATGTTTATATTTAATAATTATAACAAATCAAGTGGTTGCCGCTACAAAAAATTATACTATCACAAGTAAATCTAACAAAATGTTCAGTAAACATAAATTGTATTTTTAGATTCCAGTCCACCGAGGCGCCGACCACTATATAGTAAGGTGATATTTGGTTGGTAAATTTCGGAATTACCAGGAAATTCACTAAGAATAGTATTCTTTGTAGTGTTCTTATACTATAATATTATAATACCTTATTGTTGTGCCTTGTACATGATGTGTAATGTGTTACATGTTTATGTGAAATGTTCAATTTTTCATTCGTACATGCTTGTTTTTAAAATTTATTTTTATGAAACTGCTTATTCAGCTTATTCAGTATTAGTATTCACTAATTCACTATTGGCTATTACAATATTTTATAATTCAAATACTTTTTTAAAAATGGCAGATAATGACGTAAAAGATTTTTTGACTGCATGGGATTTACATCAATATGTTGATATA
>JAIUCT010002254.1:0-10056 GCA_021307375.1 Tetraneura akinire | reverse complement strand
TTTGCACGTTTTTCAAACATTACAATTTTTTGTGCCCGTTTTTCCTACATTATTACATAAATTTTGATTATTTATACCCATATAATACTCATATAATGGGTACCAATCATGGAGTAAATATCCAAAGGTCTCGTTAAGCGAGGTTTTAGGTCACACGAAACCATTGCCTATCCGTGCCAGTATCCGTTCAATGGGGTAGGTATTAGGTAGGTATGCTTTAGTCTCTTGGGGCGTAGCCCAATCCCCACAAGAAGTGCCGCAAAGCGGCGCTTGAGGAAGTAAGCGAAGCCGGCAGGCGTAGCGAGCGTCCTATCCACTTGAAAAGAACTTAATTTAAAGAAATTAATTATTATTTAGTAAAAGTAAGTAGTAGTAGTAACATAGAAAATATATTATCACATCCTTAGATTTTGATAACAGATAATTGTTATCTTATTTGAATTAGAACCAATCAGAGCTCACTATTTAAGTATGGGTCTCTAACAATGTACGGTTTACTTATATGCTGCACGGTGTCTATAGAATATAGATGGCGCGCGAATCGTCTCCAACTCCTACCGTCCCAAATTCCCGATAATCTGGAATATCATGGCGTCTAAATAAATCTTCAATAAATTTCATACCCAGTCATCCAGACAACTTTACGGAATTTTTTCATTATTTACAATTGTTCGAGATCTTGAGACAAATTCACAATATTTTATAACCGTGTTAGAGGTTTTAATGTGAATTAGTTCCCACGACAGTTTAAAACCTAACCTATCCCACATTTTGAATTTTAATATAATTAATTTTTTGTATTTGTTATTAAATTATTATAATAATATATATTTAAATAATTAATTTTTAAAATGTCTGGTAACACGTGCCAATATTATAATTGTGGTAAATCATCGAGTAAATTTAAAAATTTTAAATTTTATCGATTTCCTAATAACGATAGATTAAATGTATGTAAATTTTTCCGACAATATAATAGATATGCCAGTCCTAATGCAAAAAGCAAACACATAGATCATGATACACATAAAAAAGAAATTAAAAGAAATTATAAAATCAATAAACTGTTTATTGCATAATAAAACAACACATATTCTCAAATTAAAAATATTAATTAATAGTTTAAAAAATCGTAATAAATTAAATACTCGTAATTTAATATGCTCTCACGAATTTCCGTCCCATAATTCAAGAGCAATTGTTACAATGCAATTTAAACGGCCTTAACGAGTTGTGTCTCGACGACATTTCTGGTACACGAGTTGTGTCCCAATGATAAATGTTAGGTACACGAGTTGTGTCCCAATAATAAAAGTGAGGCACACGAGTTGTGTTCCTAAAAGTGATATGCAATATGTTGTTTCGTAAATTCAAATAAAATCCAGAATTTTGTCCATTATATTATTATATAAATTACTGAATAAAAGAAGATTTTGCACATTATTATTATTGTGTAGAGATAAGGTGTGCGTGGAGCTACAACGATTGTCATTGTATGTTTGACCAAGATAGCGAACTAAATTATATGTATTATTATGTTTTAAGTATATAAACGTGTAACTATATTCGGATATTCCAATATCACTAATTATTTTCGACGTGATTTGATAAAATAGTAATACAATATTTTACGAGCTTGTCAGTCAAATATAATACGTTGAACGTTCACTATGGAGCAAATGACAAGTGAGAAAAACAAAATGATTTTTATAACTGATGGTTACAAGTTTTGTTTTCTCAAATTATTAAGTCTAATTTGCAGAGATGGAGATGTGCTATAACGTCATGTAAGTCTTTTATAAAAATGAATAATGTTAGTGAAATAATTGAACGCAAAATTAATCATAATCACGAAATCTTGAAACACCTTTTCTAAATAGACAGAAAATAAGTAATATTTTAAAAAGAACAGCTGTAGACAATGTGTGTGAGAGGCCATGCAAATTAATTCACAATGATCTACGTAAGGAAGACGTGGAAACGCTAACTTCTTACGACGTTTATCGTATTCGTGATAATATGTACCAAGCTCGAGCTCATATTTTACCAAAGCTACCAAAATCCATTTTTGATATTCATGAAATAATTGAATATCTAGAAATCATATCAAACCGAGGGGAAAATATGATATTTGTTAACGATCGTCAGCATAATATTATTGGATTTTCCTGTTCTACGAATTTAGAATTATTGGCTAAATCAGAAATTTGGTTCATTGATGACACATTTAAGAGTGCCCCAAAATTGATTTACCAAATGTTCACAATATACACTATTAAAAATGAACAATATATACCATTATTATTTATAATATTGCCAAATAAAAGACAAGAATCGTATTTCTTAGCTTTCGAACATATAAAAAAATATTTTGTTGATTTAAATGTAACGCTAAATGTACAACGTATTCTCGTAGATTTTAAATTAGCAATTCATTCTGCCATCACTGATGTGTGACCAACAATAGAAATTAATGGCTGTCGCTTCCATCTTGGTCAAAGTTGGTGGCGAAAAATTCAAGAACTCGGTTTATCAACTGACACGGCCCGATATGGTGCGTACACCTGTACGAACGATGTCGGGCGCGATCTGTCTTCCTAGTCAGCCACCAACCTAGGCGGTGCGCTAGTACGCACCGAGAACTCCAATCCAACTATGGAAAGGAAACTCGGAGGGGACGACCGAATCGTGCTGCTCGACCTAAACGGTGAGTCGGGAGAGCTTTTTGCCTCCGCCCGTCAAGCCGGACACACCGCCATCGCCACACCGACATGCTAATCGACAACGACAGTCTGGACGGGCCGTTGCTCGTCTACGACACCTCGTCAGATCGATAGGTATTTGTATTCGTCAGACAAGTGGACCCATCCCTTCATTCACCACTGAGAGCGCGGACTACGGTGACACCGAGACCGTCCGCCTCAAATTGGCTCCCCGTAAGGAATCGCCTCGGAAAGAAAGTCAAGGTAAGAGTTGTTATTAGCTTCGAACCGGAGTTTCGATCTCCCGCGCGTGCTTTTAAGTTAGTTTAAGAATTTTTATTCGAGAACGGCCACGAGGTTTCCACCGACGATTTCGGGCGGCAAAACCAAGTGTGAAGTGCGCGAGGTAAAAATCCCGCAACTAACGTGCTATAAATAGACGGTCACACGAACGTTGAGCGAGTCGTGATACGTGACGTAGGCACTAGTCCGACCACTCCGCTCGACGTCATAGTTCGCGGGCAATCCACTTCACGAATTTGACGTCATAACAACCGGTCCTTACTGTTGGTAGGTGGGAACGTCACGCGCGATTAATGACTATTGTCAACACACGGTGAACTTGAACTCGAGCGACCCGTGTCAGCCGATAGTCTATTTTCGACAGCGAACGACTGCTAGCCACAGAGGGAAAATTTCCGGTACAATATTTACGTAAACATTTACGTAAAAATTTACGTAAATCGGTTCGACCGGCGCCCAATCCCAGACGTTCAAGCCCGACGCGAAATCGGTTGTACGCACAACCTGGTACACAAAACCGGCAGTACGTACAACTCGCGAATGAAAGGACACCCAACGCCGATCAACGCGGCCGGAAACGCGATTTCTCACCGCCGGGTTCGTGTAGGTACTATGGCGAGCTGCACTGGCACAGCCAGTGTCCTCACAGACCGACCACGTCGGGAAACGGCAGGGGAGCCGGCCAGGCGTAGTCTGCTGCGCTGACTCCTCTCGTAACACACGCCATAACAAAACGTCCGGTATTACGCGGAGAAATAATCCCGTTCGACGTCGTACACGAAAATCGAATTTTCGAAATTCTAGTCGCGCGATCAGGGAAAATTGCTCCGAAACGCTGCCTACCAGACCGCACTAGCATGCGAAATACTAGTGGGACAACGACCAATAGCCATCACAAGCTAGGAAGCACCGACCCCTCCACATCTCAGACCCCAACCTCGACCCCTTCCACACAACCACAGTAGCACGTCACGGCGCACCCGTTGATCTACTCGGAAGCAGGGCTCGCAGGGACAAAGGCAACGGAGAGTAGGGCGGTGGCTAGCACACACAGTGGGTCTACTCCCACAATTGGTCTAGACCACAGGTATTTCCGCACAGCAGGGGCACGGTCCCCCTCCACACAACAATGCAGTACGAAAACGCCCAAACGAAATTCCCACATCACCTGCGGTGGAGCTGGAATTTCCGTCAAGGTTCGGAACAGCATTGTTAGACACACAGGCACAAGCGTCGTATGTAAATCCGATCACAGCGCGCAAATATGGCCATTTTGGCAAACAGACCCGGTATTACGCGGAAAAATAATCCCGTTCGTCGTCGTACATGAAAATCGTATGTTCAAAATTCTAGTCGCGCGATCAGGGAAAATCGATCCGAAACGCTGCCTCATCAGACCGACACCGCCACGCGAAATACTAGTGAGACCAACGACCGACACCAACACAATACACAAACTAGGACGCACCGACCCCACCACACCTCTGACCCCTTCCTCACAATCAAGGTAGCACGTCACGGCACACACCGTCGACCTACAGGGAAGCAGGGCTCGCAGGGACAAAGGCAACAGAGAGTAGGGCGGTGCCTAGTATACACAGTGGGTCTACCCCGCAGTTGGTCAGGCCGCAGGTATTTCCGTACGGCAGGGGCACGGTCCCCCCTTCAAATCAGATACACAGGCACAAGCGTTGTATGTAAATCCGACCATAGCAACGTATGACTCGGACAAGACTTCTTCGTCGAGAACGAGGTCTCCGTTGACTATACACACCATCTACTTAGGGTCTCGCAGGTTGAAAGATCTCTCGAAACCGATCGACTGGCGAAACTGGCAATCTGGCACGACTGGAGGCACCCTTGGAAGAGGTGCGGGCAGCGCTGCGAATCGTAGCCTGTTGTCTATCTCCGGAGGTCGTCCGGGTGATGCGGGAAAGCTGTGGACCTTAGTAGAGGTGTACGCGCGAGGACAGGAGGCTGCACAAGACCCTGGGCCAAGCGCGGCACAACAGCAGAGCTGCCAACACCAACAATGGCACCACCGGCAACACAGGAAGGAGAAGGGTCCAGATGTCGGCCCGACTCCAACCAGCACTACCGGTGACACTGGTACCACCGGTCACAGCCACCAGCAACAGCGCCGTCGCCAGCAACAACACCATCACCAGTAGCAGCTCCTTCGCCAGCAACGACAACATCATTTTAACTCACACACATGATACCAAACAGCTGTAATCTGTAAATTATGTTAAATATGTTGTAAATACCGTGTATATAAGTGTAAATTGTCCCAACTTTTGTAAACAATTACACACACAACGAGGCCACTCTCGAGGACGTTGGGAGACTTAGCTGAGTTCCAGTTGAGGCCAGCGCCACCGACACCAACACCAACATCGCCTGAAACCAGTAGGAGAAAGCGGGTGACGACGGCGGCGAGGCTGGATCCAACGACACCGGCAGCAGCACCACTGGCAGCATCACCACCGATGTCATCAGCGGCCACAGCCAGCAGCAGCGGTACCACCAACGTCATCACCGGCCACAGCCAGCAGCGGCGGCACCAACGAGGCCACTCTCGAGGACGTTGGGAGACTTAACAGAGTTACCCACGAGCTAAGAGGTGCGCCAAGTTTTGAATCAAACATCGCAGCACTTTTCGGGAAACCGCTACGGTTGGCGGCTTGGCAGGGGAGTATGACACGGCCCGATATGGTGCGTACACCTGTACGAACGATGTCGGGCGCGATCTGTCTTCCTAGTCAGCCACCAACCTAGGCGGTGCGCTAGTACGCACCGAGACCTCCAATCCAACTATGGAAAGGAGACTCGGAGGGGACGACCGAATCGTGCTGCTCGACCTAAACGGTGAGTCGGGAGAGCTTTTTGCCTCCGCCCGTCAAGCCGGACACACCGCCATCGCCACACCGACATGCTAATCGACAACGACAGTCTGGACGGGCCGTTGTTCGTCTACGACACCTCGTCAAATCGGTAGGTTTTTGTATTCGTCAGACAAGTGGACCCATCCCTTCATCCACCACTGAGAGCGCGGATTACGGTGACACCGAGACCGTACCGCCTCACAACAGAATATAAGGATCAATCCTCTGAAATTAGCAAATTTTTAAAATACGTTTTTGGTTTGCCATTTCTCAACCCAGATGAAGTAGAAAATGCATTTGTATTTGATCTTATGTCTTCGGATATTTCAAATAATTCCGAAGTTCTAAAATTTGCGACATATTTAATGGATAATTATGTCATGAATTATGCATTATTTCCTCCTCGTGTATGGGCAGAATCTTCCAGTTCAATGTTACGCACAACTAATAGTTGCGAAGCATTTCACTCGAAATTTAATTCTATGTTCTATTCAAGCCATCCCAATATATTTCAATTTATTGAAGTGATAAAGAATGTGCAATGTGATGTTTACATTAAAATTAGAAGTACTGGTCAATTATCAAAGACAACGCGTGATAAACATTTGTTTCTAAGTCACAAATGAAGAATGGACAAATTTCACCATTTGAAATTATAAAAACTGTATCATTTAAATTTTTGCCTATTGTGTAATATACTAATATCTATTATAAAAATGTGTGTAAATAATCAAAATTATACGAATTATATGTCTAGTTATTTTTACTTTTTATTTTATATTACTTTGATGAAACTCGTTGGTCGATTCGATTACAGATTATAGATTATAGATTAGGTAGGGGGACGGCCGAGACCTTTTTGATTGTGGGTTTTTAGTTTATGTTTGTCGTATTCGAACCGTACATGAAAACGGTTGTGTACTTGTCTGACTATTATACATTATACAAAATAATTAATATACTTTTAACTTAAAATAAAATAAATTATATTAATAATTTATAGCGAAATTTATTTATTTATTTATACAGTCAACTTACCTAATCTAACCTAACTTACAATATATATTATTACATAAGTTAAATAACCGAAACCAACGCAACACTCGTGTAATCTATAAAAACTTAGGGACACAATTCGTGTGACCTAAAAATAACGTAGGGACTCAACTCGTGTAACCTGAAAAAAACCTCGGGACACAATTCGTGTAACCCGAAAAAAACCTTGGGACACAATTTAGTATTTGGGATACAACTCGTTTGCAGCCAATTTAAAAACAAACGTCATCCATAGACCACAGAGGAAAAAAATTTAGCATTAACACTAGTGATGCCCAAAAATAATAGATTCTTCAAAAAATCGATTTTAAAATTACAAGAAATCGATTTTTATATGAATCGATTCAATTTTGTAAAAATCGTTTCATAAATCACCGTCTCCGGCTTGACGGGCAGCGAAATTTGAAATCGTGTCACGGTCGGCTCATTTAACTCTACCCCTCTTCACCGCCCAGTCATCGTATGATAAATGATAATATTATGAATACGTGATAACGCACTATCATTTTGTTATCACCGTTATTATAATTATGTTAATACAAATGAATAAATAATTAATAATAAATAATTCAAATATAATTATTATTAATAAAAACATTTTTTTAATTATTTGAGCATCTATAAATATGAGTAAGTTTTTTTTAATTTATAAAAAAAAATATGTAATTCTTATTAATGTATATTATGTTTATTTTTATAGATTCAAGTAATAATGCAAGCGTATGTGATCATTTTATTTAATATTGAATGTGTACATTGTAATTTCAGTTGTTTTTTTTAAATTTTGAATTTTTAAGTGAATTTACATGTTCTATATGTTTACTAATAAATAATATTATTGATTATATATTACTAAGTGCAAGTAACAAGTATACTATGTTATTTTGGCAGTTCTAATATATTTAAATGTTTAATATTATGTATAGTTATATTATTTATATAATGATTGTTTTGAAATTGTTTAATAAATGTATATACAATAAATATTTTTATATTATTTATTTGGTTTTGGTTCTTTATGTTTAATAAATTACAATTAATCACTTTAATACTTTATTTATATAATAAATAAATGAGTTTGGTGTTGGTGCCCAATTGAACAATAGGTAATAAATGATAAAATTGCCATGAATACATTAAATTAAAAATAAAATTATATAATAAAAAAAAAAAAAACAGTAGTATACAATTATATAACAAATGGCAGTAATAAGGTAAAAAATAATATTATTAACTAAAAATAGGCAATCATTACAGAAAAACATAAGTGCATATGAATGATTTAATATGTGTTTTATGATTGTTATGTGTTAATTTTTATTAATGATTTGTATATATGATTAATTTTAAAGTGGAATATTTTATAAATAATATTACAATTTTGATTAGTAATTACAAATAAATAAATTTTTCTATAGAAGTTTTTGTGTGAGGAATGTCAACAGACATTTAAACATAATTGCTCTTTAAAGAGGCACATGTCAAAAAATCATAATTTAAATAGTAATGATATTGATAATGATAAAAAACTTTTTAAATGTACTAAATGTGAAAAGAAATTTAATCAAAAAAAGAATATGTTGAGACATTTAAAAACACATCCACAAAATGATGATGGTCATGTTGCTGGTCCATCAGAAGTAATTTTTATAAAATAAATATTCATTTAATAGGTATTAAATATATGTAAATTAATCTAGAGTGCGCAGGTCGAGGAATATGAGAAAAATGAGCCTAATATACCAATCAATATGAATTTACAAGTAATAAATTTAATTCTAACCATATACTATGCAACTATATATTTCCATGAATCAAAATCAAATTAAATTGTAAAAATAATTATTAATCAATGATCTAGAAACAAATCCCTGCTGGTTATGATTATTCATTAATTGAATACTCGAGTTTAGGAGGAGATATGTTCCAGGCAACATTTTTTATAAATAAATTTGGAGTTGAAGATGTTATTCCTTGGATTATGGCAATGAGAAATGAAAATAAAATTACATATTTAGTAACTAATGTACGCAAATCAAATTCCAATAAAATTGTTTTTAAGGTAAAATATTAATTTATATAAAACCAATATCTGTAGTATATAGGTTATAAAGTATACAATTTTTAAATAGAAACGTTACCGTTGTCATCACAACACTAGACCAAAAGCCAATTCAAATCCAAGCAATAAACATTATGGCTGTAAAGCTACTTTAAGCATACAAATAGTTAATGATGGCATAGAGAGAAACAATTTTAACATGTAAGTTTAATAACTAATCATATTTATTAATATTTAGTATTTACTATTTATTACTTTACGATTTATTTATTTTTTATTTTTTTTATCTATTTATTTATTTACTATTTATTATAATTACTTTATTTCCTTGGGATAGTGATAACGAACCTTCAATGAGTGTGAAGACAAAGGCCATAGTTCTGTTAAAACACATTCATAACCACAAAATTTTAAGGGCAGACGTTCTAAAACATCGAATACCATCCGATGAAATAAAAACAATATTTCTCAAACTATTTGAAGAAGGTAAAACACCATCAAAAGCATTGTTCACATTTAAATCCATGCTTAGAAATGAAAAAGGTAATGCTTATTATATTTATGCTGGTGATCGTGGAGAACTTCCTGATCCACAGTGGGTTTACTACATTTATTATAAGACTTTTAAAAAACATTTTGGTTTTTCACATGGAGAATATATGATGAAATCTCTAAGGGACGCAGTACAAGAATACAATAATGAATACAGTGAGAGTGACACAGCTTTAATGAAGGAACTTGATGATGGAAATTTCGCCATAGCAATAACAACTCCATTAATGATAAGAATCAGTACTAATTTAAATGAATGTGGTGAAATACTTTTCATAGATGCTTCAGGGAATGTGGATAGATTTGGCTGTAAAATTTTCATAATTTACACAAATAGTTGTGCAGGAGGTTTGCCAATAGGAACTATAATTGTAACTAGTGAGTCTATGTCTGTGATTTCTGAGGGTTTGGAGCTGTGGAAAAAATTATTTTCCCCTAGTTCATTGGCAGGTAGAAGTTATAAGGGACCTAGGATTTTTATGTCAGATGACTCACC
>JAIUCT010002235.1:0-10345 GCA_021307375.1 Tetraneura akinire | reverse complement strand
CGGCCGGGCTGACCAGGATGGATTTATTGCCGAACGGGATGTAGAAACCCGGTTTGAGGTCACTATTTAAAATAAGAGCAGTGGACTTAGCGTGCGAGAAAGATAGATGGTGTTCGTTACCCCATTGCAGAATAATGTCCAGTAGCTCCCTTCCACGGTTCTTAATCGCATTTCTGCTTCGCGCATCGATGGAGAGCACAATATCGTCAGCGTACGCTTGGATTCTAGCATACATGGGGAAATTCTTTTTTAATAAAGCCTCCATAGAGACATTCCATAGTATGGGACCCAGGATGGACCCCTGAGGGCATCCCTTCGTAAGGACAACCGTCTCGGTATGTCCACCGATAGAAAGAGAGGCCGTGCGGTTGAAAAGGTAATTTTGAATAATAGATATGGTGGCTTGGGAGGCGCCCAGCGAAGCTAGGTCACGGAAGAGAGCCACCCAGTTTAAATTATCAAAAGCTCCCGAAATGTCCAGGAAAATGGCTGCCGTATGTTTATTGAGGCGACCGCGGTGATGCCAGGTAAGGAGGTCATGAATTGCCTCATTTGTGGATTTACCCTGTGTAAAGCCATATTGCCTACCACTTAGGTTGGCAGCAATCTCCAGTGAGAGTCTAGCACAGATGATCCTCTCCAAAGTTTTCGCCAACACCGGCAGTAAACTAACCGGGCGAAAGGATTTAATCGAAGACGGGTCCGTAGCACCAGCTTTAAGAATAGGAACAACTGTCGCATGCTTCCAGCATGAAGGGAAAATGCCCATAGAAAGGGATTCATTAACAATAGACAGCAGACTATTATTGATTAACGGCCAGGCCATTCTTATAATTTTGGCCGTGAGACCATCGATGCCCGGGGATCGTGTGGGGGAGGTCTTCCATAACGCGCACTTCAGCTCCTCCATGGAGCAAAGATTGACATTGAAGGTGTCGTGGCTTGGTATATGAGGAGGGCTATTTCGGTCATTTGGAATGAGCGAGTTAAGCATAACCCTAACCGTGTCCTCCAGTGAGGTGGTATGGGAACCATCCGGAGAGAGTATAGACGAGGGAATGGGAGAGGTCCTAGAACCCCTCTTCATCCACTTATATAGACCACCCCAAACATTTTTACCTTGCTCAGAACAGAAGTTTCTCCACGAAAGGAGCTTAGCTTGCCTGACCGCAGAGTTATAGCGTCTCCTAGCCAGGATAAAATGAACAGAAAGAGTGCCGTCCGGGCAGTGCCTAGACCTGGCCGCCAGCCTGAGATTCTTCCTAAGGTCCTCAATATCACGTGACCACCAAGGAGGTTTAACCCGCGGGTAGGACATTCTCCTCGGAATAGAAAGGCAAGCCGCCTCTCTAATGGCTGTAGTGAGCGTCTCGGCTTTTTGATCCAAGGAACCAAACTTGTGCCAGTTAGCCTTGCTGACATTAAATTTCTCTAGAGCGGATTGGGCTTCGAGCGTATTAATGTTGATAGAGAAGAAGATAGTATTATGGTCACTAGATGTAACCGACGATAGGACCTCCCAGAAAGAGGTTTGGATTCCATTCGTGATGGTAATGTCAATATTCGATGAGCCCCTAGGACCCGAAAAAGTATAATTGGGTGAAACACGGTTAACTACTGTCAACTGCTGGGAATCGATGAGGTTAGCAACCGTTCTACCTCTATCATTGGTGACCTCCGAAAACCATAGATCATGAGCAGCATTTGAGTCGATGCCGATGATAATATCGCCGACTAGCTGATCGAGGATATCGTTCAGAGCAGAGCAGTGTACGTGAGTAGGTATATTATATTTAAAGTATCCGGAGACGAAGTGGAGTGGTCGAGAGCCCGAGGACACCGTGACCACCACAAAGTAAGAAGAGCATAGATCCTGTCTAACGACTGCCTTTAGGCGAGGATTCATTATTACTATGGCGGCACCGTAGAAGGTTTTCCTGTTAACTCTGGGAACTCCGACACTCAGCCTACTTCTGAAGGGGGCCTGGTCAAGACCGGGGTGCCTGTCTCCAGAGGTAAACGGTTCCTGAATGAGAGCCAGGTCTACACCATTGGCCACACAAAATTCAGCCAGTTGTTGATTGGCCAAGGAGTTGCCTCCAAGGTTAGACTGAACAACTGAGATGCTGTTACGCAATAAAATGGGAGAAATTAAATTAGAGCTCGGAGCCGTATTGAGACTGCTAGTGGGTCTGAGAGGGCTCCGCGGAGAGTCTGAAATGGAGCACATCATGATTGCATTGGTTCGGCGCGTGTACCGTAATTGGTCCGTTTAAGGAGATTAGCTAAAGCAGCAGTCCTGGAGGAGCATAGATTGAATTTAGCATTATGGTTGCCACCACAATTAGCGCATTTCGTAGCTCCCGAGCAAGTCTCAGCTTTGTGCCCCTTTCGAGCGCAATTTGCGCACGTCTCAGCATCGGCGGAACATTTGGAGGCTGGGTGCCCGTGTCTCAGGCATTTATGGCATTGAGTTACTTGCTCAAATTTGGATACCTGACATAGCATAAAGCCTATGAATATCGATTTGCCCACAAAGATAGAGTATAACTCGGGGTTTACCTCCATTACCCAACCAACCGTAGCTTTGTCCCTCGGACCTCTCTTAAAGATTGGTTTGATGTGGGTATGAGCGGATGCCAAATCTAACCCGAGTTCGGGGTTTTGCGAGGCAATAGCCGTGGGCAGGTCAGAAGGAGATAACTCCGTGTCCACGTTAGAAATTGAGATTCTAGGCCAATTAGGCTCCTCCTTCTTGAGGAAGCATTTCTTGGCGCTCATAATACTGTCGAGCGTGTTACGAGAGTCCTCGTCTTGGGGCTTCAAGACTAAAGAGTCGGATTTGGAGTTCAGCGCAATAATTTTTGCATTAGGGAGCCGGCGGGAGACCTCTTGCCATAATTTCGTTTTAGCAGATGCTAAATCTTCACCTGGAGTCGTAAATAGACGAAAGGCCGGAGGAGGGTCGATTTTACGCCCAGAGGCGAGCTTCGCGATTTTGGAAGCCACTCTGGATCTGGACCTGCTGACTGAGGTAGGTCTCGGTTGAGATACATTTGGTCTCGATTTTGATTTGCTCATGGCCTGATTTGACTTTCTATTGACCTTGGAGGTCGGCCTACCTCTGGTTACGGAGGCATAGTTTGCCTGAGTAGTAGGATCGGATACAGTGTTCTGCGAAGGAGCTACATGTTGATCCATGTTGGCCGCCTGATTTTTTGTAATTTCTTCCAGCCTGCAGATCTCTCTTTCCTTGATGGACAATTGCCGCGCAAATTCCGAGACAAGGGAGGAGATTTCCAACGGTGAGGGTTCCGGTAGAGAGTTGGCTGTGGCAGGATGCCGAAAACTGACCGCCTTACGAAGGGCGAGAGCTTGCGCTTTGATGGTCGCGAATTTCTGCTTCATGGACTCAAAGAACTCTTTCGACATCCTCTTCTTGCTCTGCTCCTTATCCAGCGTGTACTGTAACCAAGCCACACAGCTAACTACAGCGTCAGCCGACTCCTGGGGAGAGAAGCTGGAAATGGGGGCTTTTTTGGATTTCTTCTGTTTAGGGGAGGAGATCTCCTCGCTGATGTCAGAACCATCTGAGGAAGAAGAATCCTCGTTCATCTTATCGTCCTCCATGCGAAAACCGGGTTCGATATTTGAGGGATGAAGGGATGATCGGATCCCTTCGGACCTTAATCGAAAAATGCGGAGAGGAACTGGTTCAAGCGTTTGGTGGAAGTTCGAAGACTTAAAATCGACTTGAATAAGGGCAAAGACGTGATCAATAGGAAAAACCCTCCAGACAGGGTGAAGGGATAGTTGTATCCCTTCAGCACCTATTTGAGGAAATGACGGGGAGGGTCCGACCAGACCGAGGGTCCAGACCCCGAGATTGTAGGCCCTCTGTGGCCGGAGTTATTAGAGAAATAGTTCACCGGCACGGAAAGAGACGAACCAGGGTGATGCGCCCCTGGTACTATAACGATTTTTGAAAACGGCCTAACTCGGCCGGGAAACGGCCTAGAGGGCCCGGGAAAAGGCCGAAAGACACAGAATGCCCAGGGGAGTTGGTAGGAGTCGATCCCAAGCGTGTCAGACCAAAAGAGCGCTCCCTAGTGAGAGGAAACGACTTTTCCGGGGAAATATTTCTAAGTCCCCGAAATCGTGCCGCTACGCAGCTCAAAGAAGAGACACCGTGCCGCTACGCAGCATACACAAAACACAAACCGTGCCGCTACGCAGCAGCGATCAACGGAGCACTGTACCTTATACGGTCCTGGTACTGGAAACGCGCTCGGATCGGATTTTTCCGCCTACGAAACGCTATAGCGGACGCGGAAAAGGTCCGATAGACCCCGGGGTGGTATCTATCGAACCGTGGGAGCGGAACGCTCCTGACTAGCGGAGAGAATTAAAAGTGGGCGCACTCTGTGGAGAAGGAGACGCGTAAGAAGCGGTGGGGACGCGCTATTTACACTATAAGTGTGGAACGTAAGGCTAACCGTACGTGTTAGGAGAGACGCTAACTCCGTCAATACAAGCAATACCTTCTATGAACACGTGTGCGCGTCCAAAACGTATCACCTTATAAGGTACGAAGAAAAACGCCCGGCGCCACGATGTCTACTCGAATCTATAAATAGATCCGAGCTAGAAAGTCGAAAGCGGGCGGCCAGCGAAAGCAAATACGGTAATATAAAACTTCACTTACCTCTAACGGAGGGGGTTGGAACGGCGAGGGAAGTATATCAGCGGATGTGGGACACCACCTAGATATCCTTGGCCGCGAGGGTTATTTCACAGCACTGACGATCACAAAGTTATCACACCTGCACTATTTGCTCACTAGGAGCGCTGCGCGGAGCGAAATCGGCGTGCGAGAGGGAAACGTCTTGCTACACCGACTACTAGATCGGCACTGAGTAGATAGGGACAGAGAGAGTATCCTAGGTTTTGTTGCCTCGATGGCTACAACCGCGGACCTTTCTAGCACTAAGTGCTACTCAAGAGCCGCGGAGGTTCGGGAGCTTTACCGGCACGCCGGCTCCGCGCCCGGGTCGTCATATGGACCACCAGCACCGGGGAGCGGCAAGCAACTTCCCCGTACCAGTTGGTTTCAGCCAAGCACTGCATTCACCGCCACTGGTCAGGCCGTGACCTATCTCATCACTTCCCGTTTTTGGTTACGAGCAACCTCCGGCATGATTAGCCTACCGGTAGACCGGGTTGGCCCCAAGGAAAAACCCCCGACCACGGCCACGAGTCGCCCCGCAACCGCTTTTTTGGGCCATTCACTCGGAGCTGTCCCCAGGCCAGCTTTGGCCCTCAACCACATAGTCACTCCAATGACCGCCACTACGAAACCATTCCGCTACTGACCGACACAAGGCCGGCCAGAGAGGGGGGCACCGCCTCAATTTCTCGAGACGGTGGTGCTCCCCCCCATCCCGTAGTACCATCCTCGCGCCTGGCGCACATCGTTG
This sequence comes from Tetraneura akinire, assembly GCA_021307375.1. Taxonomy (NCBI): domain Eukaryota; kingdom Metazoa; phylum Arthropoda; class Insecta; order Hemiptera; family Aphididae; genus Tetraneura; species Tetraneura akinire. Next base: position 4,868 of record JAIUCT010002235.1, on the reverse strand, counting down.
GTCAGATGCTCGATCGGGAGCCTCGTTGGATTGTAGTCCTCCGCTATCGATCTACCCGGATTAAGGCCGTGTACCCGGGCTCTGGGTGGGCCCTTACCGCGGAGCGCTCGCTCGCGGGGCGGTGGTCGCCACCCCCCCTTTGTCGAGGACGGGGTATTCCTCCGCGGCCTCGGCCCGAAAGCTCCGTCCGCCCGCGTCCCTGACGCCGGCCCTTCCGGCCGCCCTTTCAGTCGCCTCTTACGATATCAAGCAGGGCCTACTGTGGTCGCAATTCTTACTCCCTGGCCACAAGGAGACAACGGTCGTCAAATAACGACGGCCGTCCGCGCCCTTTGCGCCGCGCCTCGCGCTCACGATGTAGCTGCGGCCTCTGCCCGAAGGCTTCAGCCGCCGCGACGCCAAGTCTGACGCCGTCCGCGTCCCGGACGCATGGATCTCACCCTTGCCAAGCGCCTTGGGGTGGCTCCACCGCTTCTGCCAATCGCGCCCAAGAGATCCATCTGAAGCCCCCCAAGTTTCGCGGTTTTTGACCGTGTGCGCTTGACTTTCATCTGTCTAGCCTGCACCTTAAAGCCTCTGCTGAGAAGCTTCTAAGTGCCTCATACGTTTTCCGACTTTTCAGGAAACTTCCTTCTCTAGGTGGCCATGGTTCACCCTCTTCACTCAATGCTCTCTTTAGTCTGAGTCTTGAGGATTCAACTCTTCTGCACGCCAGCAGGACATGGTTTACTGTTTCGCTGCCCCTGCCGCAGCTACAGTTAGGTTCATTGACCAGTTTAAAGCTGTGAAGCTTTCCCTTGAAATCGCCGTGTCCTGTCAACATCTGAGTGGTGTAATGGTCTAAGGTTAAAGGTAACCTGTATCTTACTCTTACGTCAGGGATCATCTTGATTGACCATCTACCTTTTTCGGTACTTCTCCAACGATCTTGCCATTCATCAAGAACTTCCATTTCCGTCTTGATGACCGATTCTGGGTCAGCCCCGGGCTCTTTCGCCCTTAACTTCACGGCCGTCATCTTTATTTCGAGGTCAAGTGGTAGCAATCCCGCTACCACTTGCAGTGCATGCGTGGAAGTAGTCCGGTATGCCCCTGTAACAGCAAGAAGTGCCCTTCTCTGGACATAATCCAGTTTTTTCTTGGCTTTTTGGGTCTTAGCACCTTGAGCCCAGACATCCGCGGCATATAGTATTCTTGGCAGAAATACTGCTTTGTATAGCATTCTGGCTGTCCTTTGCGTTACGCCCCAATTGGCGGACATCAACCCTCTTAATTTTGAGAAGAGCCCAACTCCTTTGTCTGCCAGTTCAACAATGTGTGACCAGTAGTTGAGTTTGTAATCCATGGTGACGCCTAGGTATTTAACCTTTTCTGAGGCTGCGATATTATTTACCATATGTCCAGTACCGAATTCAATGCTGAAGTCAGGCTTTTTACCACCTTTAAGGCACATCACTTGCGACTTTCGTGTGGAAAAGCTGAGTCCACGGTGGTTTGCCCACCTAATCAACTCATCTATCCTAGATGCCATTCTAGTCTTAGCCGTGTCGATGCGAGATGCACCAACTAGGACTACCAAGTCATCCGCGTAGGCTATGGTTATACTTTTCCCATTTAGGTGATTGCTTGCGCTATCAAGGGCTTTATCCGCCCCTATATTCCATAGTAGTGGACCTATTTTAGATCCCTGGGGGCATCCCTTTTTCATGATAGCTTGATATCTTTTCCCTTCGATTTTGAAGGAGGCTTTTCTGCCGGTCAGGTAGGATCTCAACATCCTTCTCGTACTTACCGTAGCACCTAGACGGTCCAAGTCATCGAATAAAGCCACCCATGACAGATTGTCAAAGTCTCCTGTAATGTCCAAGAACGTCGCTAGGACATACCTTTGTTTACAGTGCTTGGTCCAATCTAGAACAGCATGTATGGCCGTTCTTGTGGATTTACCTTGGGTGAAACCGTGTTGGTTTTGGTTCATCCTTGGTAGAACTTCTGTCTCCATTTTATTCACCATAAGCTTTTCTAGCGCTTTTGATAAGGTAGGTAGAAGACTTACCGGTCTGTAAGACTTAACTTCATTTTTATCCTTATTTATATCTTTTAGCAGTAGCACCACGTTTGCTTCCTTCCAGCTATCTGGAAATATACTTTCCTGCAGCGCCGATCGGAATACCTCCGATATCCTTCGCCCTATTACTGGCCAGGCTTTACGCAGAATGCCCGCGGTTATACAATCTAGCCCTGGGGCTTTATTCGGTTTTATGCCCCATATCGCCCTCCTAACCTCCTCATTTGTGGGGTTGTATGGTGTATCATTCCCAGACAAGTTAATGCTCGAAATACCATCAGCATCTTCAGGGACAAAGTTATTCATGATAATATTCGCCGTTTCCTCGGCTGTGTCGCTTAGAACTCCGTTCTCATTCCTTAGAGTGTATGCCGGGGCGGATATGTCCGACCCTTTCTTTATCCACTTGAAGGCCTTGCCCCAGGGATTTTTGTTTAGGTCCTCAGCAAAGGACCTCCATGACTTCATTTTCGTCACTCTAATTGCATGCACATGTGCATTTCTTGCGGTACAATGTGCCTTTCGGGTTTCATCATTTTCATGTAACAATAAATCCCTTCTGGTTTTATTCAATCTCTTTTTAGATAGGTCCAATTCAGCCGTCCACCATGGGGGCTTTAATCTAACTATCTTTCTGGCTTGCCTGGGGATCGTATCCTTGGCAGCTAGCGTAACTAATTTTGTAAGGGTTCTGGCCCTCTCATGTACATTTCCAATATCCGGTATCCTTTCATTTAGCATGGATAGTTTATGCGTGAACGCCGGCCAATTTGCCTTACTAGTTAAGAAACGCCTTTCATCCTTACTGATTAATAATCTATGTTTAGTAAGTGTGAACGTTATTATCCTGTGGTCACTATCCGTTTCATTTTCCAGAACTCTCCAGTTATCGATTCGGGATTCCATCAGTGAGGTAACCATAGTCACATCAATGTTTGAAGAGCCCATGTCTTTCCTCATATAGGTCTTCGGCATACCAGCCTTGTTTAAGACTTTCAGATCTAAGTCCTCTATGAGGTCCTTAACTATCGTGCCTCTATTATTATTGTCTGGGCAGTGCCATAGATGTGAATGCGCATTTGTATCCGCACCAATGATCACCTGATCTTTATTCATTATTGCCTTTCTGATCATCTCCGTGAAGTTTATGGTTGGCAGGTTATATTTAAAGTACACCGATAATAGTAATATCTGTTTATTTGGTTCCTCTAGGATAATCGCCGAGGCCATGTTAAAGTTCTGGTGTCCTGGGGTGATCACCCTTAGGTCCATGTTTAGGACCAGGATCGCAGCACCAGGGTAATTACCATCCTCTGATGCCATCATTACCGTTCTTACCCCACCGAAATTAAAGTCATATACTGACCGGCCATTCTCAGCCAACGGAGGTTCCTGTACAAGTAGTACATCGATGTTATGAGTCCTGCAAAAGTCTCTGATTTGTTCAGAGACCTCACGCCTTCTATTCATATTAATTTGAGCTATTTTAATATTCTTAGACATCATTATGACACAGTGTACTTACTGGCTCAGTGGGGCCGCAGTAGTCTGTATGACGTCTCTTGTATCTTATTGCCCTATCTTTGGCAATGCAAAGTTTATGCCCTGATGTAAAGGTTTTTGCGCAGTTTGCGCATTTGGGTTCCTTATCATGATTAGGGCAGTCCTTTTTAATGTGCCCACTTGTTGCACACCACCCACATATAGGGTCTTTGGCCCTGCAGAATTTTCCGCTATGCCAGTATTTTTGACATTTGTTACATTGAGTAACTTCATCAAATTCTTTAACCTTACACAACATGTATCCAACATATATCTTTTTTAAGTCGATGAACTTTCTGAAGACCATTGGGTTTACTTCAATAACCCACCATACATTGTCCCCAATCCTTGGACCTTTTTTGAAGAGCGGTTTAATATAGTTTGCCGCATCTTCCTCTTTTATGCCCAATTCCAGGTTTTGTTTACAAATAATACCTGGTAATTCTGAGTCCGAGATATCTCTCTCAACGTCATATACCAACAGTCTCGGTTTCCAGCTTCTTGAAAACTCCACTGATATACCATCTAATTTGAGACTGCTTAAGCTATTCTTAGTAAAGTCATCCGCCGGTTTAATAACCATGTCACCACTCTTTAAGACCTTAATTTCCCTTATCTTGGGCATACCCTTTCTAGACAATTCTGTCCATATATCTGTTTTAACTTTTTGTACAGACTTTTCACCAGCTTTAATTATAAACTCAGCCTGTCTTGGCTTTTCAGGCCATTTTTTGGCTTTCTTTAAGTCTGTTCTAGACTTCTTCTTTTCCTGCACTAATACCGTCTTTTTGGTCGGGCCAGTGCTCGGATTTTTATGACTTACGATATCACTGAAAAGTACCTCGCTATTTACTTTTTCCGTCGGGAGTCGAATTTTACCGGCTTCCCTAGACTCCAGAGTTTTAATTCTCTCTTTCAGGAGAGCGCATTCTGCATCTTTCCTCGACCAGTCCGATGCCATGTCACGTACTATTGCTAGTAACCGGTTGTAAGAGCCGTTTAAATCTTTCCTCTGTGTAATGGTTATGCGTTTTGCGGCCATATCATTTTCTAAAATGGTCCTTAGAGTATCTAATTCAGCGTGAGCCATATGACTTAGCTCATTTGAGTCCGTTAAGCTCTCCTCAAGAACTTCTTCGAGGTTTTTGGACTTTTTTTCCCGGACCGGATATATCTACCTCTTCGGGTTTTCTTTTGTTGTTTTTCGGTGTCTCATCGATGAGGCTACCCTGACTCAGGATCTCTAAGCTATTCGTAG
>JAIUCT010002223.1:0-13640 GCA_021307375.1 Tetraneura akinire | reverse complement strand
TAAATTTCTTCATTAATACTTTAATAAAATGACAACGTGCTATAAATGACTGAAGACACTTGTACTACACGAAATAATGGTCCGATTTTCACAAATAGCATATGTTTCCGGTAGGAAAGTGGATGTTCTTGGTACTTTATTTAGGTCATTTTTAGAATTTTTCAAAATTGATCCTGTACGTTAGAAAAAACGATGAAAAAATGACGAAAAAACGGCAATCCATTAATCAATACCTACATTATCTGACTGAACTTCGCTCAGAATCGTTTTTTCGAATGCAATGGTTTAACATTGCATTTAAATTATAATTATAATCAAATACTATGATATGCACACCTATATCCCTGCGGCAGGAGTATCAGTTCTTTTTTTTATAATATACTGACCACCCCGGCCCAAGATCACCAGCAACCGACAACAAGGAAGATTACCCGGCAACAACATGGTTCTGGTACCTTGAACGGGTCATAACATACGTACATACATTGTAGGAAAAATATACCCATAGGTGAATCTGGTGCAACATATTGGTTATCTACTTAACTATAATAACGATATAATAGCGAGTGACAAAAAGGTATATAACTCAAAAATAATAAAATATAAATAATACAAAATAGATACGCATCAACATTTAAATGAATATTAAATGGGACTGACAAAGGAAAAAAAAAATTAAATATAAATGGAACAAATAAAAAAATAATAATAATAATATGAGATCGAACAGATATAGTGGCAGGTGTATATACACTTATGGATCGGTAAGTAACTTAACTATTTTGACCACAGGTCGAACTAGAACACCGTCACATGTACGGAGTCTCACAACACGTACAACACCGCGCGATCCAAGTCTTGACGCGTCAAATAACGTTCAGCACACAACTTACGCTGACACAAGGTAATAAAACGTTGAACGTGGGCGACAACGCACACCATATGGACATATGACGAAAACCTACTATACCATTCCAGATCGGTGTCCGTGACTAAAACGACGGGCCTCTCAGGTTTGAGCTCGGGTAATTGGTTTGGTGACAAAATTGGTGTCACGGGAACCCAACTAGATATAGGACACGTCAACATGGGTGGTCCCTGCCAATAAAGGGCGTTCGAATGTAGTTCCGAGGGAAACAAGCCGCGTGACGCGCAATCGGCGGGATTTTAGCCGGACGCAATAAGACTCCATTGGCTACCAGGGATCAGAGAGAGTACCTGAAATATGCGGTTGGACACGAATATTTTACAAGAATCGTGGCGAGCAGATAACCAACCGAGTACTATAGTCGAGTCTAACCACGCGTATGACTGTGTAATATTTATTTGAACGCTCAATGTACTTTTTATATGCGCCATCCATCGCGCTAATAACATGGCGGCACATAATTCTAGCCGCGGAATCGTGGAAGCACCCATCGGGGCTAATTTGGTCTTGGTACCTAACAAGGACACCGACACATGATCAGACGCGTCTTCGATGCGTATGTAAAAAACGGCTGCATACCCGCGCTCCGATGCATCGCAAAATTCGCACAATGCGGCGTGAACATCACGGTGTGCCACCACGAGACGAGGGATACTTAGATTCCGTAATTTCAGATACAAATTGACGCCAAGGCACTAATATATCGTATGGTAATGGTTCATCCCACGACACCTCGGACCGCCACACACACTGCATGAAGTGTTTAGCAAGAAAGACAACCGGGGACAACAGGCCGAGAGGGTCAAATACGCGGACTATTAGCGACAACATGCCGCGTTTTGTGTGTATCACGGACTCGGACTGAAACGCGTATGTAAATTGGTCATCCTTGTGATGCCAACATAGACCTAGTACATTAACACCGTCTCCGTCACCATCCTATCGGGTCCGTATCGGACGGACGATAGATGGCGTGATGGGGTATAAAATCAATTCCTGGCGACGACGAAGGCGACATATGATCTAGCTCTAACATAGCTCGGACATAGAATTGCAATATAATTCCCGAAGTCGGGGGTCTGCCGCTAATTTCCATTTGAGGTGATCATATCGCTTAAGCGCAACCTCGCGTGAACCTCGAAAAGTGTCAGGGGACGCCGGCGATTTTAATAATTTCTCTACGACCGAGCTCGCGATCAAGCGCGGTTTATCGAAACGGGATACCAAAGTAGACAAAACTAATTTGTACGTGTCACCGGAAAGAGGTATACCACGAATGGCATCAAAAGCATTGCCCTTTAAACAACCCATTAAATAATCGCTTTTGTCATTATCTGACAATTGGGGACGCTGGTCGACCATAACAGAGAATCGGTCCCGAAACGACGGCCATTGGAAAATATCTCCGTCAAAATTCGGGAGAGGAATCTCGGGTAAACGCATGACAGGCGCATAAGTATAACTCGAATTAATCGCGCAATTATTCTCACCGTCTATTATCGGTGGCTCGTCGTTTTTATTCGACCGTACCGATAGCGGAGACTCGCTGCGGACGGAAACATTACTGTGCGCGGATTCCATATTACGATAACGCGTTGCTACTGCTTTCGAATATGTTAATAAATTGCACATTTCGGTGCCTAAAGCGACTGAATATTCGGATGCGCAATCGAGTGCGATGAGTTGGTCTAGCACCATGTCATCCTCAACTTCGAACTCTGACCACAAGTAGTCCAAGTCCTCCACCGCTACCAACAGGTGAGGAGCAACCTCCGGGTCGTCCATACTACGTTTCGCCAAACTATAAATTGAACGTAACTGATCAACGCAGGCATCGCGTTTAATTATCGATCGTTCTTTAATACGGATCAAACGAGCATTCTCCATAAAGGTAGACATGTCGATTAGTACGAGAGCAATCGAAACGTAATATATTCGTAACAAAATTATGCCCGAGAAGTATGAATTATAATTAATTGAGACAACGAAAACAATTATTACGGAAACATTAACTGTTTAATTGAAATAAATACGTGAATATTACACTGAAATTATGATACGGTACTTAATAGCGATATACAAAAATAGGAAATGTCAATGACCTGAGAATCGCGGTACACGTATCGTGCCTATATAGCAATAGTTTTCTACTCGATTGGAATAAAACCCGAATCAATTACTAAACACAAGGACACAATAAATTACGATAGTAAAGAATCACACACCAAAGAATAATAATTTAACGATATAATAAATCACACTATATTACACGTATATATTATATTATGTATGTCAATAATGAGGGAATACCGGAGTCCGGGTTCGATACACAAGATTATCAATAAAACGAGAACGGCAAACCCGCGATAATCTTAATTAGTGCAAAATTCAATTTCAATTTATTATCACACTTCCCAACAATGATTATCAACAATTAGTATTTATTACTGACTCGGTTCCCACGATGGAAAGTAAAACTAATAACCGAGATAATAATGTATTAATGTATTATAGTATAATAAATTATTATAAATTACAAATTGCCAATTAAATAAGTGTCCAACAACGTCGACGTACAAATGACAATCCAACGATACTGTCACACCAGTATCAAACCAATATAAAATTCACCCAAAAGCACAATTTATATATAAAAATTATAAAATATTTTGTACAAAAAACCACGCTCTGCTACCAAAAATGTGCGCCGCCGGGCTCTTCTCGTGCAGTTGGCCCTGACGACTTGTGCTGCAGGGTGAAGCAGAGAAGGTTTGGACTAGGTGTAGTGGAATAAAGCCTTATAATTAAGAGGATAACACTTTCAATTTATCATAATGTGCCGCAAATGGCAGGCCCATGAAAATTATATTATAACAATTATTGGTTTCAACTGTTACTGACAATGGTGCCAATTTTGTTAAGGCATTTAAAGAATTTGGTTGTGAAGTAGATTGGAATTTTCTAACTGATGAGCTAGAATTGGATGGTATAATAAATATATTTATATATATAAAATTTAAATACATTAAGAATTTTTTCTTAATTAAAATATTTTAAATGTGCAGACGAACAAGAAAATATAGATGAAGATAATACAGATGGACCATTATTTGAACAAATTGAAATTGATGATATCAGTAGACGAGAAACTATTATTTTTTTGCCTCATCATTTACGCTGTGCAAGTCATACATTGAGTCTTATTGCTACTACAGATTTTAGCAATATTCTAAAAGGGACTCCAGCTTCTAGACTCAACCATTCTGTTATTGGTAAACGTAATGCACTCTGGAATTTATCACGTAGGCCAAAATCTTCAGAAATAATACAAACTATATTAGGTTGTTCACTTAAATATCCATGTCCTACTAGGTGGAACTCTTTATTTGATGGTATAACACAACTTTTAAAATACAAAGATAAATTAAATGTAGTTATGAAAGAATTAAATGTTTATTATAGCTTTAAAAATATAGATTTTGAGTATTTAGAAGAATTGTCTGTGTTACTAAAACCTATTGCTTGGGCCTTAGATTTTTTACTGTGTCAAAATCAGTGTTACTATGGGCAACATTTGCCAACATTATTTTCACTCAAAACTAGATTGGAAATGTTAAAAGACAAAAACTTTCATCATTTAGCTAACTTGATTACACCATTAGTTAATTCGTTAGTAAAACGATTTACCGATTTTTTTAATTATCTCCCAATATAAATGAGGCTATTTTAGCAACATGCTTCCATCCATGTTATAAATTAAGATGGATTCCAAATGAATATGACTACAAAAAAATAGAATTCAAAATCTATGTATAAATGCTGCAGAAAATAGTTTTAATGATGTAAGTACTAATTTAACATCACATTCAAGTGATGAAGATGATGAAAACTTTATTTTGTTTTCATCACAACCCGAAAGTACTAAAAAAGTTGATTTGAAAGTAATAACTTTTTTTAATGATAAAAATAAAAGTTTAAGTATGCTTAATAATTACCCACTTATAAAAAAAATTATTTATTTGGTTTAATGCCAGTTTGTGCTCTTCAGCACCTGTAGAACGCATGTTTTCATCTGCAGGATTTATACATAATCCAACTAGAAATAAATTGTCAGATATTACTTTTGAAAAACTTTTATTTTTGAAAGGAAATAATTTATTTAAAAATTAAATTTATTAATTAAATTATTTCCTTTAAATTATATTTATAGAATTATAGTAACATTTGTACTTAATTATTTTAAATTAATGACATAGGTACTGACATTTGTAATTATATGTGTCATTTCTGACCATGTCTCAATTATTATCATTCAATTTTATTCTATTTTTATACTTATAATTTAAAGTATCACCTTGTATATTATTACTTTTTAGAAATAAACATAACTATTGTCTATTATAGATTGTTCAACTATTAAAATTATTTAAGTAACTTTTTTTTTCATTTGTGTTTATTATTATATTATAAATATTAAACATAATATGGACCATAATGTATATAGACATAATATGTCTAATGTCCATATAATATTCTATATTATAAATAAATTATTAAATAATAATATAATAATTAATATTAAATAAATTTTAATGTATTGAGTATTGAGTATTGAGTATCGAGTATCTAGTATTTAAATGTAAGTATTGAGTATTTTGTATTGCAATACTTGAAAGAAAAGTATCTAGTATCTTGTATCTAGATACTGAAAATCAATGTATTTATCTTGCCCATCGTTGTATATAATATATAATATGTATATTGTAAATATATATATATATATATATAAATAATATTATAATATAATATCCATTCTAAAGAATATAAATAAAAAATATGTGCAAAATTTTGAAATAGGTGTGCGATAACTAAGGCAATAATTTATAGAAAAAATATGACATTGAACCACAATGAAAAAGTTGCACTTTTGAAACAGGATATTTTAAATAGTCCGTTTCACGTATTCGGCTGTCATTTTAATTGCACAAGGTATAGTAATTTTTTTTTTTTAAACAAAAAAAAAAAATCGTTTTATTTTTCAACTTAAATAAAAAATTAAAATAAAAAAAATTTAAGCATAATACATAAAATAATATAGGTGTATGATATCGAATTATAATGTACAAGAAAAAAATATAACCGAAGGACCAGTGAGCATAAATAACTCACAACAATAATAAAATACAAAGAACACGAAACAAAGATAGAAAATAAAAAATTGAAGGAACTATAGGTCGGTAACTATCTGTAAGGCGCAATTATTTTGTATCGTTCAGAGGAAAATTGTGTGACCGGTTCACTGGTGCAATGGCCACACAACTATACAACTACCTACTATTATACTAGAACTAAAACTAAAACATACAATACACACTTAAAATTATTGACGTTGACTGGTATCGGAGATGGTAACGCTAGATGCTGATTCTAGAAGACTTTGGGCGGCCTCACACACGACTTTGGTCGCTGGCGGACTTACGCGCGACAGTGAAGGAACAGCAACTATGTCCTGACGAAAAATGGCGCCAATCCCGTACTCGGGCAGACACGATGTGGAGTGGTGTATGTTATTAATTAGTAAATTTCTCACCTTTATAGAATGGGTGACCGCAAGAATGAATAATAAAACACAAATGATCGTGGTAGTATAATAATTGTTTAATTCACAGACTACACTAACAATAGTGTTGTGTGGTAACTGTAATAGATGACCGACGACAAACACGTAAAAACAAGACAAAGAAAAAAATTATATAACAAAAATAAAGATGTGTTCACATTGAACGACACAAAAAAATACGTGGTGTTTTATTAGCGACCGACGAAACACGACAAAGAAAAAGACAGGCGTTGCCCGTTTACAAGATTATAATAATTAAATAATAATACAAAAACAATACTTAATATTAATAATTAAAATTAAAGATAATATTTTAACAATAGTGCGAGAACAAAAACGAAGGGGAAAATATACGCATAGGTGATAATATTAATTATAATAATAATGGGCCTAATTAAAATCGGCACAGAAACCATATATGCGATTATCGCCTTTCGCACGAACAATAGGTAATGCATTTAATAATAATTCCAAGTTTATTTTTTAGCTACTTTTGTACTGGTGTCAAAGATAACGAGGAAAATTTATTTCCACATATGGAAAGTTATGGATTATGGAAAGATATTTTAGGAGCAATAAATATTGTTGGTCATCATGCTCAAAGCCTAATATTTAATGTAAATAATAATGCAGTTGAAGGCTTTAATAGTGTAGTTGCTAAGCATGTCGGCGGAAAACGAGTTAATTATTCATTCCGAGGTAGGTACATTTCTTAATTATTTTTTTTTATAGTAAATAGTTTATGTAGTTATATAAGTAGTATAGGTATTATAAGTACTACTAGTACTATTACGCGTATTATTTTAAATTAAAATATAAATATATTTTTAGGATCTTATGGTGCAAGGTGCAATACAGCAGTTTCATCATTTAATTTTGGAACAAAATATACGAGTATGAGTCATTTACATAAAAAAATTACAAATATTAGCCCTGGATTATTTACAAAAAAATTTATAAATAAAGTACAAAAGTCCCGTGACAAATGTAAAGGACGAAAACTAATTTTTGAAAATTCAAGGTACTTATTGTTCTATAGATTATAATAACTTATATTTTTAATTATTTTTACATTAGATAAAATTGTGGGATTTTGGATAATATACTTATGTATATGACTTACCTAATACACGTGTATGTGTAATATAATAATATAATATAATATAATATTATATTAATATAATTTGTGTATAGAAAATACCACAATTGTATATACGAGTAGTTTACAATACGTTGTAATTTATGTACTCGTATTTAATAATAAGTATTCATAACTATTAACTAATAAGAATTATACCTGTAATAATTTATTATTGAAAATAATGCATTACGCGGCAACGCAGCAGACTCTCACTACCCGCCAATCTAGTAATCAACAGATAAGATGCAGTATAGGCATCGTGCATCTAGTAGACAATCTATGCTAGCGCGCGTAGTGGACAATAATACAAGTTTTGGTGGTATACGATTTTAATATATTAATATATTATTATGTTAATTTTAAATTTACATCGGTTATGGGAATGGTATTAAATAATTATATAGGAATTTATTATAATATAGTGTCACTGTCTTTTTGATATGTCTATGTCAATTGATAAGACTATCTTATTAAAATTTAAAAATTATTTTACCTACCTACCTAATTTATATGATATTAAAATCATACCAATTGACAATTATTATTACACACTTTACTATTCATTAATGTGTTACATTTACATTAATACAATATTGCCAAACCAATTAAAAATAATTAATTAGTTTAGTTTTCATAATTTATACCTAATAATTATTATTTAATTATATTATATAATTATAATTTTAAATTAATGTTAAATAGTAAATAGGTACTTCATTATGAGTGATATTATTATTTATTCCGGTTTTCAAACTATTAATATAAGTGGCTTTTCTGACAATGTTAAAAACAAAGGGGAAAAATTAGTAAATAGTCACCATGTAATTAATGTAAAAGAGATATTTTTTAAAAATATAAGTGAAATTACTGGGCATGTTATACGTCAAACTTCTGTTACACAAAATCCATATTTAGTAAAGTTTTCAGTAAGTTTCTAAGTCTTTTAAAATATTGTAGTGTTAGAAAAAGTATTTAAAGTACTCTAATAAAATTAAATGGGATGATTGTTGCATATTTAATCTTTATAATTTTATATATTTATTATAATTACCTAATTATAATAATATTATGCAAAAGAAGTGGCAATTTGATCAGTATATTATATTCTTAATCTATGATCTTTGATTTTGTATTTATATTATATATGAAGTCATGAAGATAAAGTTATTCAGATTTTTAAATGAAAAATATTAATTTAATACAATTTTTATTAAATAACAAAAAAATGTTTTTAAAATAGGTACTTTAATATAAAATATCTAAATTAGTATTAAATACTAATAAATAATAATAGCATTGAAATATTTTACAATACTATATCAGTGCTTAAATTTCTGGAGAATGCAGTTATTAAAATAAGGGAATTTCTTAAAAATATTTTTACATCTCCTTTATAATTTATAAAATCTATATATGGCATATAAGTTTTCAAAAGAATAAACAAATAAAACTATTTATAATGTAGATATAGATTTTTTATTGTTCAATATAATTAATTAATGTAATAAAATTTAATATTATATTTTGTAAAATTTAATAGGTATATAAAACCAACAGAAATATTATAAAAGCATTTTGTGAATGTCCAGCTGGTATAGGAGGAAAATGCAAACATATATATGCATTAGCTTACTATATTAATACTGAAAGTGGTCATTCTAAAACAAGTGATCATTGTGAATGGAATAAACCAAAAATTTCAAAAGCAGGAAAAGAAAAATATTGTAAGGGTGCAAGAATATCAGAACTTTTCCCTCCTAAACCTACTCAAATTGTATCAAACTTGTATAATAATTCTGTTCCAAACCTTATAACCTCATCTTTATTCAAAACTGTCTATGATGAAGAAAAAAAATCTGAGAGTGATAGAGCAATTTCTGAAACATTAAATAAGTTAATAGATGATGTAATAGATTCCATAAGTTTAGAACAGTGTACTTTGTTGGCAAATAATATTTTGATGAATCAAAAACATGAAACATTATTATTTAACTATAATTTTCAAAATAAAATGTATCAAACATTTTATGAAAATAATGTTAAAATACCAGAAAATCAAATAATAGTTATATGTTCAAGTACAATACAACAGTCTTATAATAAAAAATGGTTTGATGAAAGAGTGATTAGATTATCAGCTAGTAAAGCACATCTAGTTAAAATTAGATTGAAGAATTTTGAAAAATTAGCCGATAATTTAATTAATGAAAAACCTATGTTTGGTAAAGGCCTTAAAAATGTTAGTTTTGGAAATAAATTTGAAAAAATAGCATTAGAAACTTATAAAGAACTATATAAGTATGATGTTCAAGAATGTGGTTTAGTCATACACAATTTTAATCCTTGGTTATGTGCAAGTCCTGATGGCATAGTAATGTCTGAAGGTAAACCCTTTAAAATTTTAGAAATAAAATGTCCAATTTCATGTCAAAATCAACCAATTGTTAGTGATACAGGAGAAATTAATTTAAATTATTTAATAAAAGATAGTAATGGTGTTATTTGTTTAAAAAAAAAACCACATTTATTATACACAATGCCAAATCTTGATGTTCTGTTGTGGTCTGCAAAATTGTGATCTTTTTATATTTTCTGAAAAGTATAATAGTCTTTTAATAATTATTAATAGAGATGATACTTTTTTGAAAAAATGCATTGATAAAATGATATATTTTTATTTTAAATATTATATAAAACAGTTAATTATTCACTTTGGATTATAAAAATTTAGTGGTATATATTTTTTTCATTTTACATACTTCATTTTTGAAGGATTAAATCATTATTCTATTATTTGGTATATTGTATGTTTATATTGAATTATGTTATTATAAATTTAATATATTCTTAATAATAATATTTAACTTTAACTTTACTAATTAAATTTGTTATTATTTTTGTTTAATTAAAGGTGGTTGTAAATTTGTCATTACACAGGATAAAAAGATAATATCATCAATACATTCTAATAATTCAGTGGGTATTTTTTGAAGTATATTGTAAATTTTTATTCGTTGTATTGCTCGCTCTACATGTATTCGGACACTAGCAATGTTATAAGTGTTTATAATTTCATCTTCAGTAAAGACTCCATCATGCATAAATGGGGGCATTACTAATATTGAATTTTTTTCATTTACACTAGTTTTTATGCCTGGAAATCCTTTATCCGCCATTACTTCATCTCCAGGTTCCAACAAATTTAATATTCCACAATCATTTGTTATAAAACTATCACTGCTTCTACCACCATAAGTTTTTGAAACAAATGTAATCATGCCACATGGTGCTATTGCTACTAAAAATTTACAAGTATATGTAGATTTATAATTAGAGTACATAAAAATTCTTTGGTCGACATTGGGAGGTTGTTCGGTTTTAATTTCTGTACAGTCAATAATGACTCTACAATTTGGATAATGGTATTTGAATGATTTTGGTAGAGTAGAAATAATAGTTTCCTTACTAGGCCAAAAAACAAATTGTTTTGTAGCAATTGCTAGTATTGATAAAATATTTTTAAAAATTCTAGAACATGTTGATCTATGTAAGTTGAAGAATATTGAAATTGCTGTAAAACTAATGCCTAGTTTTAACTTAATTAATGATAATAAAAGTTTATCTTCCTTAGATTTTTTAGAATTATTTTGATTTTTAATATATGAGAGAAATATAATAAAAGTTTCTTGATTAACACCACATAAAGCAATTAAATGTTCCTCATTTTTAACAGATTGATAACCACTAAAATATTCTAAAATATCATTATTCATATTGCCTACACCTACACATTTATCAATCATTTTAGGTGTATAATAAATTGATTGTATGTTAACAATATTTGCTTGGGTACTAGCATCATTATTAATAAATGTACAATAAAATTCAAATGCATTGCTTATTAAGTCAATTGAAGTTTGAGTAGATTTATCTTGTGTAGTAGGAAAATCTAACATATATTCTACATTATTGTCAACTTCATAAGAAACTGGTCCATCATTATAATTATTACTGGTTGTTACTAATACTTTGCTGGTTCTATTTTGTAAACGTTGAAAACGATTCACACTCTGCTGTAATGGAACATTAATTTTTTGTTTATATATTTGAGGAAATATTGTTGGACAAAATGATGGACTGTTTGGATGTTTGGACGGTTTACCTTCAATAAAATGTTCACTACATATTCTTGAGTGTAATTTTGGCTCCCATGGTTTATTATCTGAGCTATAAATTAATAATAATATACCATTTATATTTTATTTTAAATATTATTTATTACCTAAATGTAATATACCTAATTCTTTTTTTATCTCTTTTTAAATTAATTGTAAAGACAAATAGTAAATATACACATATTAAAAAATAGTAGCTGAGTATAGTAGGTACATATCTAGGTAAATATATTTTATAAAAATTATTATCAATAGTTATTAGGTGCCTATTCCTATTATTTAATAGAGAATTAATATAAACATTGTATCCTTAAATATATGTACAATACTACAATACCTTCTTAAATTGTACATAATTGGTGTAAATTTGATATGGAAATTAAATTAATATTGTAATTAATAATTATGTATAATATAATCATTTATTACTAGTTTTAAGTAGGTACCTTTTGCGTTTTACTGCTTGTATCCAATTTTTTCTGATCACTTTCATGGGATTTTGATGGAAAACGGAAAAATTTAACATTTGTAGTATTTTTATATGTATTACTACAACCAACTACACAACATATTTGATTACTCATTTTATACCTATTACTATATTAGTTAACACTTATTAAATATTATCTAATATACAATATTATTTTGGTAAGTAGTAAGTACTAAGTGCTAGTAAAAAGTATGAATAAAATAATGTATGGGAAAAAAGATACCAAAATTACCAAAATACCAATACATTACAATATAATACATATGTATAAGGTACTATATTTGTCATTTGATTTGATATTTTATTATTTTCGTATAACGCCAAAAGTGTAAACATTGTCCACCAGGTGCGTTGGCAGTACACTTGCACCGTGCCTATAGGCGTGGTATGTAGTGGTACGGGAGAGACACGCACACCAATTTTAATTTACTACATACACACTTACACAGCTCACACGTTTCCGTGTATATAATGCCTATACACAACTCCTTAAAAACGGACCGCCACCAATCCCCTTAAATAAAATAAAAATACAAAATGGCTACAAAAAATTTGTTTTTATTTTAACAAATACGTATTTCGAAAACAATGTTTTCATCATCAGTATTAAACAAACACTGAGTCGTTCGTTACGGATACATTCCTTTTTATATAGAAAACCGGATGACGTCATCGATTGTTATCCATTAGGTAGCGCATTTATCGATGAGTCATACCGATCGTTACAATTAAGTTGGATAACAGTTTTAATATAGAAAACCGGATGACGTCATCGATTATTACCCGCTAAGTAGCGCATTTATCGATAAGTCATACCGATCATTACAATTTAACAAAAAGACATTTTCGAAGAATGGGATAATAATTTGGTAAATAATTTTACAGATCTGACTTTTTTAAAAGAAGCATTAGGAGTACTAAAATTAGGTTTATAAATGAGTTTTGTCCCAAACAAACTCCCCTTAGAAGATATAAAAGTAGGAATAGAATCGGGAATTAAAAAGATAGATTATCAAAATCAAGATGTAGCCAGGAAAGAATGCTTAGACTTTATGAAAATAAATTTAAACAATAACAAGCCATTAAAACAAGATATATCCTTCAAAATAATACAAGAATTAAAGAAAAAAGATTGTTTCGTTTCTATCTAAAAGCAGACAAAGGAAGCTCAATTGTAATTTTAAAGAAGAATGATTAGAATGAATACTCTAATAAAAACTGGTCCATATAAAGAATTAGAGAAGAATCCTCTAAGTAAAATGATCAGAGAAGCTACAAAAACCATC